>CATIUR010000003.1:85340000-85410000 GCA_949592205.1 Helichrysum umbraculigerum | reverse complement strand
CTTGTGTCGCTAAACTCTTGTGTCGCATTCCTATGCGACACAACCCCTGTGTCGCATACCAAACTTTTGTGTCGCAGATTGTGTCGCAGAAACCAGAATCAGGATTTTGAAGTCAAAGTTACTGTAGAAAAGTCAAATTTATTGTAGCAATTTACTGTAGCAATCACAATTATAACATTTTGGAACTATTGTTACAAACCGTCACCAACGGGCCGTACACGTTTTCAAAACACAGATCAAATAATCAACCAAATCGTAGTAATTTGGACATATATATATTTGTGTAACAACTACAAAGGTAGTCCTTTGGGATACCGACTCACGTTTATAACCATCGCGTGTCGTGGACACCCTCAGGTTACAAGTCATTGGACTTCACTACTCGGCTAATCAACTAGTTTATTAAGTAAACTAGCTAGACTCGGGTGAGTCTCATAGCCCCTCTTTTTACTGTTTTACTCAGGGGTGTGATACATTGCTTATTTTAACATGTGAACGCAAGTACAACTTCTACTTATACTACATGAGTTTTACACTAATCATTTAAAGCCCTCCGTCAGCATAGTTGTTAATACGTTGTAGCGTGAATATTAGTATATGGTACCATATAGGATTGACCCTCCTCGTTCGGGTTAGCAAGCACTAACCGGGTAAACGGACGTACTAATATTTGGGAAGACGAACGTTGATTAGGCATTCGTGGAGGCAAAAACGCTCAGGCTGTGACCCTGACCCACGAGTTAAGCTCAACTATGTGCTCATGGCTGTATACACGATTACTTATACTTCTATTTGCTGGATGCAAATCATTACTTAAATCTTGCGGTTCATACAACATTATTTAATATTCAAACCTGTGAGCTCACCAGCCTTAGCTGACCCGTTTTAGCATGTATCGCAGGTACCAAGCAGTAGGTTGAATCTACTTCAGGATTTGTAGCTCGAGTCAGCATACAGACTTTAGAGATTTTCTTGCATTAGCATATTTTGTACAAGTACTTATGTACTAAAATCTCTCTTTTATTTAAACTCGAGCTATGTAAAGCTTCAACGTTGTAAACATTTCAGTGTTAATATATTTTTGTTAAAACGACGCATATAGAGTCGTTTACTATATATCTTTGTGCTTTGATTATTAATTAGTAACACCCAAAGTATGCTTCCGCAAATCATTAAATTTGGGGGTGTTACAGATTGGTATCAGAGCCTAAGGTTATAGTGAACTAGGTTGCATTTAGTGGGCCTAGACTATGACCATTAGGCAGTATTTCCTTATTAGGTATGATTGGTTCAGGAATTACAGCATACGACTTTAATTTAACATAGCCTGATCAACTATGTACAACTAAGGAAAGATGATGTGAGGTCTGAAACAATTATGTCAAACAGGAATACACTAGTTGACTCTGACCTCGAGAGAACCGAGACTCAAACATGTCTGTGTTAGACACTCAATAGGCTATTATGTGATACTAGGTATACATAGATAGACCTCGTGACAATCTTAGGATATATTTTATATGTAATATATGAATATAGGCCTCATTCTTACTAACGTTTTGTCACAGAAATGGCAAACACACCGCCCAATCCATCGCGCTCTCAATCCGGGCTGCAGAACCCAAGGGTAGCTAGGAGGAACGCCAGGTTGCCTCGAGCTGGCCCGTACCCCACTCACTTCACCTTGCCAACCTTAGCCGCAAGGGTGAACCAACACGAGCAACGACTTCGCACTATGGACGTCGTGTTGCAGGAGACGAACGAAAACTGGAGACTTACATCCCTTGAGCTCATCGAACAAATCTCCGAGGATCACGAAACCACCGTTAACAATGTAGACATTCTTTTCAACAAAGTGGTGGAGATAAGCGTGGAAACCGCCCTCTTGAAACACAGACTAGAAGAGTGTGAGCAACGCTCACGGGAAACGGAAGAATATGCCCGTGGTTTGGTACAGCGACTAGCATTGGCTGAAGACAATGCCCGACAGGCCAGCAGACTTGCAAATACTGTGGATCATCTCATTGAAATGATGGAGCAGATTAATCAACGTTCAGACTAGTGTAGTTCTTGTCTTGTAATCTATCTTGTAATTTAATAAATATCTAAGCGCTACTCTATAATTCGGTCGGATGTAACAATTCCCGACACCTTTTATAATACATCCGTGGGATGTAACCTTTGAATTCGTATTTTATATCAAATATTCCTTGCTATTTCTACTTATACTAATTGCCATATTTCTTTTTCATATTGATGTTATGTATTGCCGCCTTTATACATGTACATCTGAGACAAATACAATTTTCTTACAAAATCTTATGTATCTTCATTTCTTTTATTGAAGAATCATGCCGCCAAAGACGAGACCGTACACCGATGCTCAGCTTACATCCCTCATAACCCAGGCTGTGACTGAAGCCCTGGCTCGGAATACTCCACAGAATTCCGGGAGAAACAGCGATGCCACTGAAACCACCACTGCTAAACCTTGTTCTTACAAGGACTTCCAGAGCTGCAAACCCTCAAGCTTCAAGGGTACTGAGGGAGCCATCGGACTGATCAGATGGTTCGAGAAGATGGAAACTGTTTTCCGCGTCAGCAAATGCGCGGAAAACGACAAAGTTAACTTCGCCACCTGCTCCCTCGAAGACGATGCCCACTCTTGGTGGAACTCATATTCTCAATCAGTGGGTGCTGACACTGCCTACCTACTCTCTTGGGAGGACTTGAAAGCAAAACTCACTGCCAAGTACTGTTCGATCGACAAACTCAAAAAGCTGGACGAGGAGTTCTGGAACCTAAAGGTTCAGGGTGGTGATATCGATGGTTATACCACCAGGTTCCAACAGCTCGCTGCCCTCCGCCCAGCTATGGTGAGCACGGAATCCGATAAAATCAGGAAGTACATCCTTGGCCTTCCGGAACCTGTTCGGGGGCACGTCGCCTCTTCAAATCAAACCACCATCGACGGTGCAATCCTATTAGCCCAAGACCTTATGGCTATGAGCGATGACTCAGAACCACTCACTTCATCCTTCAATCAAAACAAACGAAAGTGGTCCGACAACCACAACAACCAACCAAACAAGAAACCAGACACCATCAAGGCTTACAACTCCGCCACCGACACCCAACGGGGCTACATTGGGAGCAAACCCTACTCCTCCAAATGCAGCCGCCACCATGAAGGTCCTTGTGGTCCTCAGTGCAACAACTGCAAGAGGTACGGTCACCTCGCCAAGGACTGCAGATCACCAACTGACAACACCAACTCCAACCGCAACACCAGGCCCTCCCCGAGCATGTTTTGAATGCGGAAACCTAGGGCACTTTAGGGATACGTGCCCGAAACTGCAAAACAAGGGCAACAACAACAACAACCGCAACAACAACAACGCCAAAGGTAGAGGCTTTGTACTCAACTCCGGGGACGCCCGTCAAGACCCGAATGTGGTCACGGGTATGTTCCTCCTCAACAACTTAACTGCATCTATTCTGTTTGATACTGGTGCCGATAGGAGCTTTATATCTGATGAGTTTTGCACACTACTTGACATCACCCCCGTGGCTTTAGATGTTAATTACACCGTAAAACTAGCAGAAGGTAAACTCATAGAAACCGATAGTGTGATGCCTAATTGCACTTTAACCCTAGCCGACGAGACCTTTTCAATTGACCTCATGCCTGTTAGAATCGGAAGTTTCGATGTCATCGTGGGTATGGACTGGTTGTCCAAGCATCGGGCTGAAATTGTTTGTCATGATAAGATTGTCCGCATCCCTCTCGCCGTCGGTAGAACCTTGATCATACAGGGGGAGACCGGTGGGTCGAGACTGAACATAATCTCCTGTTTAAAAACCCGAAAGTTTCTGAGAAAAGGTTATCCGGCAATCCTCGCGCACATCATGGAGAAAAAGTCAGAGGAAAAGCGACTTGAGGATGTGCCCATCGTGCGAGACTTTCCAGAAGTCTTTCCCGAAGAACTACCTGGTCTACCGCCGCCTAGACAGGTTGAGTTCTCAATCGATCTCGTGCCAGGTACTGCACCCGTGGCCCGAGCACCATACCGCTTAGCCCCATCCGAACTTCAGGAGTTGTCCACCCAATTACAGGAACTCCTGGATAGAGGATTCATCAGACCGAGTTCTTCACCTTGGGGAGCTCCGGTCTTATTTGTGAAAAAGAAAGACGGTTCATTCAGAATGTGTATCGACTACCGAGAGTTGAACAAGTTGACCGTTAAGAACCGATATCCACTCCCTCGCATTGATGACCTATTCGACTAACTTCAGGGTTCAAGCTGTTACTCAAAAATAGACCTACGGTCAGGCTACCATCAACTACGTGTTCGCGACAGCGACATCCCAAAAACCGCTTTCAGAACACGTTATGGGCACTACGAGTTCCAAGTGATGCCCTTTGGTCTAACCAACGCACCGGCTGTATTCATGGACCTCATGAACCGGGTGTGCAAACCCTATCTTTACAAGTTTGTCATTGTCTTCATCGATGACATTCTCATCTATTCGCGCGACGAGCAAGAACATGCGCAACATCTCAAAACCATCCTAGAACTGCTTAAGCACGAGGAACTTTACGCCAAATTCTCCAAGTGTGAGTTCTGGATACAAACCATTCAATTCCTTAGACACGTGATTGACAGTCAAGGAATTCATGTAGATCCTTCAAAAATCGAAGCTATCAAGTGCTGGCAAGCACCTACCACACCGACCGAAGTACGGCAGTTTCTAGGACTTGCTGGGTACTATCGGCGATTCATCGAAAATTTCTCAAAAATAGCTCAACCACTCACGGTACTGACTCAGAAGGATAAAAAGTTCGATTGGACCGATAAACAAGAGTCAGCATTCCAACTCCTGAAACAAAAGCTTTGCAGTGCTCCTATTCTATCACTACCCGAAGGCACCGATGACTTCGTGGTATACTGCGATGCTTCCCATCAAGGTCTCGGTTGCGTGCTGATGCAGCGAGACAAAGTCATTGCTTATGCCTCACGACAGCTGAAAATCCACGAAAAGAACTACACCACCCATGACCTTGAACTTGGGGCTGTCGTGTTCGCTCTCAAAATCTGGAGACATTATCTTTACGGCACTAAGTGCACAATTTTTACTGACCACAAAAGTCTCCAACACATATTCGATCAAAAGGATCTTAACATGAGGCAACGTCGATGGGTCGAGTTGCTTACCGATTACGACTGCGAAATCAAATATCATCCGGGTAAGGCAAATGTTGTTGCTGATGCCCTCAGTCGAAAAGAACGATTGAAACCACTCTGAGTCCGAGCCCTCAGTATGACTATTCATAACGATCTGAACATTTAGATCCTCGCTGCTCAACTCGAAGCCCTCAAACCTGATAATGTCAAAAACGAAGCCTTACGGGGCATGGAAAAACAATTCGAAACCAAACCTAACGGAGTTAGGTGTTTCTCAAACCGAATCTGGTTGCCTAGTTTTGGGAACCTACGAGACTTGGTGATGGATGAAGCTCACAAGTCCAAATATTCTATCCACCCGGGATCCGATAATGTTGAAACATCTATGTGTGTCTGTCAGTTGGTCTCAGTCTGTAATCGTGTCGAAATTGTAATTACGTTTTGTATAGTTTTAGATTTAGTTTAATTACAATTTTTGTATCCATGCGACTCAAGCATTGTGTCGCAGAAGAGTCTATGCGACACAAGGCTTGTGTCGCATAAAGTTTGGATCAGGCTATAAATAGAAGCTCGCCAGCTTCTGTTTTGGCAACACATTTTACACACACATAGCACTCTCATTATCACAGAATACTCTCTAAGTGTTATTTGATCTTTGTGTGTTTGTGTCCAAGTGTATGTATTGTTGTTAGTGTTTCATATATATATACATACACACTTTGTGTTTTGGTCATTTATCGTGTTAATCTAGCATATATTAGTTTGTTTGATTTCCGCTTTAACAAACTAGTTGAACTACTCGATTTGGTCCGTACAAGTGGAACCTACAATTGGTATCAGAGCCGCATACTCTTGAGTTGCGGTTTCGAGTTAGTTTTTGCTAGATTTTGGTCTAAAAATATTATTTTCACATTTTATTTTCTTGGTGTTCTTGGTTAAAAAGGTTGTTTTTGATCATATTTTGGTTAATAATCTACAAAGATTTGTGTTGGTGATTTGTTTGGTAAAAAGTTGGTAATCATTTTGCTTAAAAAATTTGTCTTTCAGTCTGTGGTAAAGCATGGCGTAGTAAGTAATAATGTGGGTTGAAAATTGAAATTTTTGTGGGTTTCAAATCTGTCTGCACGTGCACTTTTGCGACACAATATTTGTGTCGTATCCACTGTTCATACGACACAACTATACGACATTAAATTGTCTGTGACATAACGTGCGACATATCGTGCGACATAAGCCTACGACACAACTTATTTTGACCTTGACTGGTCTGCGACACAAGTTGCGACATAACCTACGACATAACGGTTGTGTCTCATTTTTGTCTTCTGTCTGATTAACTTCAGCGACACAACACCTGTGTCGTATTGCTTCTCTGCGACACAACGACTGTGTCGTATTGATACTTTGCGACATAACACTGTGTCGCATAATTCCAGACTTAGACAAAAATCAGTTTGTTTGTTGTGTATTTTCTGATTTTTTTGCAGATTTTCATCATGTCTCTTCAAAGCGTTGATGCAGTTTTACAACATAATGCTACGATCGGTAGTGCAAATAAACCTCCTTATTTTGCACCGGGTTTGCCATTTCGAGCATGGAAACAACGTTTCATGGCGTTTGTATTATTCACTGATCCTGATATGGAGTTGGCTCTTCTTGAACGATATGTTGTTCCTGTTGCTCTTGGAGAACATATCGGTGTTCCTCCACCCAAACCCGTTCGTTCATACACTCCCGAAGTACGAAAAGCATGGGAAATTGAACGCAAGACTCATTCTGCTATTACTATGTCACTTCCAACTGACGTTTTGGATATGTTTCCACAAACTATTGCTTATGATCTTTTGAATGCAATTGAGAAAAGATTTTGTGGCAACACTGAGTACATTGAAAGCAAATTGGAATTAGTCAAAACTCAGTTTGATTATTTCTATATCCAGAAGAATGAAACTGTCAGAGACATGCTTTGCAGATTTACTCGCACAGTAAATGAACTGAAAGCTGGCGGATATAATCTCAAAAATTCTGAGATTAACAAAAAGGCTTTAGCTGCTCTACCACCAAGTTGGGAAACACGAGTTTTGTTATTAGAAAACGATTCAAAGACAATGCAATTGTCTCTGGATGATCTCATTGGAAAACTTGAAGCTGGGGCGTTGGATATTGAAAAGAAGGAAACAAGATCTACTTCTCGTGCATCAGAATCAAGTCATGGTGGAACGGATTTCATCTCAGCTGAGCTAAATTCTCAGAGATCCTCTTCTTACAGTAATCCTACTGTGGGAACATTTTCAGCCCTACCAGCTTATAATGCTTCTTCAAGTAGTACATATTCATCATCATCTGTTCCTTCTTCAGCAACCACCGATGAACATGCAGCCATGTTTACTGCTTTCTTGTCAACATATGAAGACTTTCTTTCTAAAAGAGTCAGTACATTGTAGCTGACTGATGAAGACTTCAATCAGGTTGATCCTGATGAGTTAGAAAGGATTGACATTAGATGGAATATGGCTATGCTCACTCGCAGAGCCAAAAACTATCTAAGAAGAACTGGAAAAGATCTCTTGAAGATGCAGCTGACCGAACACCAATGGGATTCGATAAAAGCAAAATCAAGTGTTATAAGTGTCAGAATCTTGGACACTTTGCCCGCGAATGTGAGAAAGGACGACAGCCTGCTTCTGGTTTCACAAAACCATCTGTTGCTCCAAAACTGATTGAGCATTCTACTGCTAAGGCTGCATTGTTGATTGAGGATGGAGATGCTTATGATTTCTCTGCTCATGAAACTCAAGAGCAATGCTTCATGGCTATCAACAATGAGGTACCATTTGCTAAATTTACTTGTGATTCATGTATTAGTTTAACTGGTAAAGTAAATGGGCTTATGGAACATAATGAAAACTTGAAGTCTGATATCTTGAATTTGATGGAGGCAAACAAAGTTTTAAAAACTAATGAGAAACACTTTGAAAGTAACATTAATCAACTTATTGAAGATAAAAAGGAGCTGAAAGCTCTAATTTTCAGTAATCAAGATGAAATTGACAGTTACTTAAAAATGATTGCTCATTTAAAAAAGGAATTGGCTGACTCTCAAGCCAAAGCTGTTGATTTGCAACGAAAACTCAAGAATATCAACACTTCAGCCTTGGTCTTTACTGATATCCTGAAGACGGGTAGAACTAGTTCTAAAGATAAGTCCGGTTATGGTTATCATCATCAACCGCCTCCGTCTTTAGATGTGAATTTGTGTAGACCGTCTAAGGATGAAATTAAAGATTTTGTGCCTACTGCGTTAGTAGATGCAAAGCCCATTGAAATATCAGTTAATGAGCCTGTTGTTAAGAAAGTAGCTATGCCTGTATGTGAACCTGTTAGTTTGAATCCGTTTAAGTTGCCTGAATTCTATAAAGCCAACATAGAAGTAAACCATGATAAGAAGAAACCTAAGACAATTAAGGCTGAACCTGTGAAGCCTTTTGAACCTGTTAGGTTTACCCCCTCAGGAACCGTCAAGTTTACCCCCTTTGGTAGTTTTTCGCCTGCTCCCTTAAAAACTATTGAAGAAGAGGTCGAGGTTGAGGATGTTCCCTGTAAGTTTGTGCCTCAATGTGAAAAGAAAAACATTAAGCCTGAACATCACATTCTCACTACTGAAATAGATGATGAAACTTTTCCAATGAATACTAAGGTTAAGGCTGAACATAAAAGGAAAGATTTACAGAATACTAATGACAAATCAATTAAGAATTCTGTTAAACCTTCTGTTTCACATTCTGGGGCATCCACTTCAACTTGCTCACATAAGTTACCTGTCTCACCTCAATTTTTAGGCAGTAACGACCGAACCTTTAAGGAAAGACGATCATGTTTCTACTGCAAGAAACAAGGACACTTGATAAATCAATGCCCGTTGCTTTTGAGAAAGAAGTTTTCAAAAGGTGTTCCCAGAAATTCTGTTTACAAAAATTCATCTGTTAAAACTTTTTCAAAGAAGGGTTCACTTTCTCATACTTCTATCCCGAAAGTTAATGCTGCTAGGACTAGTAAACCTCTGGTTAAACAGCCTGACAATGTTAACAAGCAACCCAATATTGTTCCTGTGAAGATTTGGAGACCAAAAGAGTCGTTAAAAGACTCATCATCAAGTAATACTGCATCAGGAATTGTACCTGATTTATTGAAAAACAAAGTTTTAACTGATGTAGTTATTATTGATGAGGTCTCTGGAGTACCCAAGTCTATCAAGGCCTGGGTCTCCATTTCTAACTAACTGTCTCTCTATGTTGTGCTGTAGCAGTCAGATCATATACAAAGAAGTAAATGGTATGTGGATAGTGGCTGCTCACGGCACATGACTGGTGACATGTCTCTTCTGTCTGATGTGAAACCATATCGCGGAGGACATGTTGCTTTTGCGGGAGATACATGTGGTAACATAACGGGTCAGGGTACACTCTCTAATGGGCAAGTGAGTTTTGATAAAATGAACTATGTCGAGGAACTGCAACACAATCTGATCAGTGTTTCTCAAGTCTGCGACAAGAAGTTCACTACCGCATTTACAGATGTTGAATGTTTAATTCTGAAGCCGGGATTTGTTATTCCCGAGGAATGGGTGTTACTAAGAGCACCCCGTGTACGCAACTCGTACATTTTGGATATGCAAACCGTGGTTACCAAGGAGCATACTTGTTTGCTATCAAAAGCTTCTTCTACAGATTCACTACTTTGGCACAGACGAATGGGACATATTCATTTTCGCAGAATGAATTATCTTGTTAATAATGATCTTGTGTTAGGCTTGCCTAAAAAATCATTCGTAACAGATGATGAATGCGTTTCCTGTCTCAAAAGGAAACAACACAAGAAGTTCCATAAGTCTAAGCAGGTGAACTCTATTGAATCTCCATTGGAGCTGCTTCACATGGATTTGTTCGGTCCTGTGAATAAGAAAAGTATTGGTGGAAAATCGTACTGTCTGGTTGTTACTGATGATTACTCAAGGTTTTCTTGGGT
This sequence comes from Helichrysum umbraculigerum, assembly GCA_949592205.1. Classification (NCBI taxonomy): domain Eukaryota; kingdom Viridiplantae; phylum Streptophyta; class Magnoliopsida; order Asterales; family Asteraceae; genus Helichrysum; species Helichrysum umbraculigerum. Next base: position 85,399,789 of record CATIUR010000003.1, on the reverse strand, counting down.
GTATTTCTTGGCTGGAAAGGATGAAACAACTGATACTTTAATCTACTTGTTCGACAGACTGGAAAATCTGTGCAATCTGAAAATCAAGAAACTGCGCAGTGATAATGGAACTGAATTCAAGAACAGAACCTTGGAAATGTATTGTCTTCGAAAGGGAATCTTTCATCAGTTTAGTGCTGCTCGTACTCCTCAGCAAAATGGAGTAGCTGAAAGAAAGAATAGGACAGTCATTGAGACAGCAAGAACCATGCTGTCTGATGCGCATCTGCCAACCACTTTTTGGGCAGAAGCTGTTAACACTGCCTGCTATGTGTTAAATAGGGTTTCGATTGTTAAAAAGCGAAAGAAAACATGTTACGAATTGCTGAATAATCGCAAACCAAATTTGAAGTTTCTTGAGCCTTTCGGGTGTCCTTGCACAATCTTAATCACTAAGGACTCGGTAGGCAAATTTGATGAAAAAGCAGTCGATGGGTTATTTTTGGGATATTCTGTGAACTCGCCGAATAAAAGAGTGTTCAACACGTCTACTGGGAGAATAGAGGAACATTTTGAAGTAAGGTTTATGAAATATACTGATTCTCCAAAAGGCAAGGGACCTGAGTCCTTGTTTGAGTATGATAAGTTGGTGGACTCTTTCAATCTTCCCAAATTTAATGAAGAAGAACTGGTGGTGTCTCTACTTCATGGATTGGATCTTTCTTCTGACGTCTCAATCTCCAATTCTAGAGCTGTACCTCCAGAGAATATTGTCAATGATGACAATCCCTCCGATGTTGATCAAGTGGCTTCTGAATCTAATCCTCAAACTGAAACCGATATTGTCACACCAATTGACAATGAGGATACTGCCACTAATAGCTCAGTTGAAATTGAAAATCCTGGAGGTGATCTGTCAAATTTGGATTCGATCATTGTGCCTGATCCGATTCCTCAGCTTAGAATTCATTCTTCTCACCCCACTGAAAATATCATTGGTGAGCTTCAACAAGGTGTTTTAACTAGGCATCAAACTGCTGCTAGTGAAGTCCGTGAAGATTCTTCATCTGCCAATTTTGCCTGTGTTGAAGAAGAATTGGAAGAATGCTTCTTGTCTCAGCATGAACCAAAGAAAATAGCTGAAGCTTTGAAAGATCCATACTGGGTTGAGGCTATGCAGGAAGAATTGAATCAATTCAAAAAGCTTGATGTCTGGGAGTTGGTTCCTTTACCAAAAGATGTCGATCCAATTGGAACTCGCTGGGTTTATCGCGTGAAGAAAGATGACAGAGGCGTAGTTATTCGGAATAAGGCTCGGCTGGTTGTTCAAGGTTTTACTCAGATTGAGGGTTTGGACTATGATGATGTGTTTGCTCCAGTTGCAAGATTGGAATCCATTCGCATTTTTCTGGCTTATGCGACATTTAAAGGTTTTCGGGTTTATCAACTCGATGTCAAGAGCGTATTTCTGTATGGAGAGGTTCTGAAGGATGTGTATGTCTTGCAACCTCCTGGTTTTGAAGATCCAAACCATCCTGATTATGTGTGCAAGTTAGGCAAGGCATTATATGGTCTTCATCAAGCTCCAAGAGCTTGGTATGCGAGGTTGGCAAATCATCTCACGAGAAATGGCTTCTCACGAGGCCAAATTGATAGCACTCTCTTCATAAAAAGGGTTGGAAAAGATATTTTACTTGTGCAGGTTTATGTGGACGACATCATATTTGGTTCAACAAATGATTCTTTGTGCAGAGACTTCGAGAAGATTATGAAGTCCGAGTTTGAAATGAGTGCCATGGGAGAACTTAAATTCTTTCTAGGTGTACAGGTTGAGCAGTCTGACAAGGGTTTCTACATTCATCAGTCCAAATATGTCAATGACATGTTGACTCGGTATGAACTCCATGACTGTAAGCCATATGGTACTCCCATTGAAACTGATCACAAACTCGGACCCGCTGAACACGAAGAAGATTGCAAGGAGCGGGACTATCGTTCTATTATAGGATCACTGATGTATCTCACTGCATCCAGACCAGATATTGTGTTTGCTGTGTCTATCTGTTCCAGATATCAATCAAAGCCCAAGGTTTCTCACATGAAGGCTGTGAAGCGAATTTTTGGTTACCTCAAATATAGACCATCACTTGGTCTATGGTACTCAAATGAGAAAAATTTCGCTCTCACTGCCTATTCTGATTCTGATTATGGCGGCTGCAATTCGGATAAAAAGTCAACTACAGGAGGATGCCAATATCTCGGTTCTCGATTGGTGTCTTGGCAGTGTAAAAAGCAAACCACAGTTTCCACCTCAACAGCGGAAGCTGAATACATTGCTGCTGCAAGATGTTGTTCACAAATTTTGTGGATTCAACATCAATTGCGTGACTATGGGTTACTTCTTACTTTGACTCCTATTCATATTGATAATACTGCTGCTATATCTATTATTCGCAATCCCGTTCAACACTCTAAGACCAAGCGAGATTAGGTTTCACTTCATACGAGATTGCTATGAGAAACATTTAATTGACCTAATTCACATAGATACCCTTAGGCAAAAAGCCGACTTATTCACTAAAGCATTTTCGCGTGCTCGTTTCGACGAACTTGTGGATATGATAGGGATGATTTCCCTTGATCTCAAGAAATGATTTGTGACTTAGTTTCTGTACAGTTTATTTGCTTTATTGTTTTGGATTAAAAAAAAAAAATTAAGCAACCGCCACTCTTTATACTCGTTAGTATCAAAGAAATGCAATGGTTGCTACATTTTTAAAATAGACGTTGAGTTGAGTCTGTAAACAACTTGGGATATGATAGTACATCGAGTGACATGCACAAAATGGAATTTTAAGATTTATCTTTGATGTGTCAGTAGGTTTATCTGACACACTTAAAACAGTTTTTATGAAAATTGTCTTCATCATGCGATGTACTGGTAGGCATGATACACAACGATCTATGAGTTATTAAGAAGTCATTTAAATACGTGTCTACTATCTTGTGGTAAACACCGTGTGATGTACGACTCAATGTCTTAATTCCTTAGCGTAGCTTAACATATTTCTATCTTTGGAACTTTTATCTGAAATCATTTGGGAGTTTATGCTGGTTGTTGCCTCTGTTGTACGAAAGTACAGAACTGGTAACAGTTAGTATAAACTTGGGGTTAAGCAATTACAGGTCAATGCACTTGAAAATCTTGACAATACTGAACAAGGTCGTTGTTTGGGAAACTCCAAATTCAGTTTGACTGCGATCGGTTTTTCTTAATCCTAAATCACACTAAACAAGGTCGCTGTTTGGAAAACTCCAATTTCAGTTTGACTGCGATTGGTTTTGATTATACTTGAATCACGTTAGGTTGCTTTGCTGTACTTCCGTACTGACCTATCAACTCTAGCCTGATTCTTAAAAATGATCTTTCTTTATTCTTTCTAAATATGGAAACTATGTTATTGTCTGGGTTATAGGGGTATATCAATGGTGGGGGCCACAGAGAATTATTCATACTAACAATAAACGGTTAACTCCACAGACTCGATTGTAACATGCTTAATTGGCAAACAATATCGGTAATCGTCTTGAAATAATTTTTATAAAACGTGTTTTAAATGTGCCACGTAAATTTAAAGTGGACAAATATACTGATAATCGAAATAACACTTTCTATTCCTAATAATTGCATGTTATTTCGGTATGATCCCTAACCAGAATCTCAACTCCGTCACCAAAACGATTTTATAAATTTCTCGCTTTTAGTTGTATTTGTTTCTTATCTTTTATGTTTATATTTAGTTTTATCTCTTTAATATTTATTAAATTGTATTTTTCTTTTTAATTTTATTTTTTTTAAGTCACAAGTCATCTTCGTTGCGAAATTTCTAAAATCAAAATCCGAATCGGCATCGAAATCAAATTTTTAATCTTCAAAATTTTGCTTTGTGTTCTGTGCGACACAATCACCGTGTCGTACTACTGTCATACGACACAATGCCTGTGTCGTATTCGTCAGTTATGTTTGTGTCGTATACTATGTCGTATGCGGGTCAGGGGTTAACTATTCACATCATACGACATAATCATTTACGTTTTCAAAACTTACACGACACAAATTATACGACACAAAGGCGATTTTGCGACACAAGCGATTTTCGATCGGATTCGTGTTTTCCAGGGCTTTTCACCACGATTTGTTGAACGATTCTTGTTCATCATCTGTTTGCGCATCTTTAGGTATAATTCTTTCATGTTTTTATCGCGTATTATGCCTTGAATTTGATCAACCCGTATTACGTTTTTAGGGTTTCGGTTTTTCGTTAAATTATTTAGGGTTTAGGGGTTATTAGGGTTAGATAAATACATATTATTGATCCCCTGTTGATTACGAACCCTAGGGTATGCATAGTTTTTGAAAACCCCAAATTTGTTCATCGATCGAATCTGGGTTTGCTTTGATGTTCATCTTTGCGACATAACATACGACACAGTCGTTATGTCGCATAGAGTAGGGCTTTTTATGTCGTACTGATCACAGGTGCTTATGTCGTATCTTTATACGACACATATGTTATGTCGTATCTGTTTTATACGACACAACCATACGACACAGAGGCTATGTCGCATCCGTGATTAATTTCACAAAAAATTGCTAAATGCAGGGGAAATGCTGTCCGTGTGACACGTGTCATACGACACAAGGCTTGTGTCGTAGTGCCCTTCTACGACACAGTCCTTATGTCGTATGGACCTTTGGCGACACAACTGTTGTGTCGCAGAACATTTGTAAAATTAAAACGCGAATTATTTTTTGGTGCTAACGCTAACGCATTTCGAGTTTTGGCTGTATTATTGTTATTTTTGTAGAAATGGCTGAACAACCTGCTCAAGCTGCTCCGGCTGCTCCAGCACTCCCAGAGATCGATGTCTCTAAATATTTCTGGGAGCCACGTCCCAATATCGTGGCTTTCATGAATACATCTGTCGAGACTTCTCGCCCATACCGACCAATGATAGCATTTCTTCGTCGCTCCAGAATTCACAAAGCTATCACTGCTGATACTCGGATCTTGACAAATCATATCACCGAGTTTTGGGACAACGCGGTGGTTAACTATGATGAAGCGGATACTCGTATCATTTCTACCGTCCGCGGCCGCCAAGTTATCTTCACCGAGCAGCTTATTCGGGATTTCTTTCTGTTCGGTGATAATTCTGACATGATCACCCAGTTTACTCCAGCTGCAATTGCACAGGGCATGCGATCGATTGGATATCAAGATATTCCAGTTGATCAGTACAAGAAGACCTACATGACAAAGGTCTGGAGATATCTTGCTCACATTGTCATCGTCTGCTTATCCAGTCGCAAGGCAGGTCTCGAAGGGATGAAATTTTCGACTGCCTCTGCTATTCTTGCCCTGATATACAACAAACCCTTCAACTTCTCCGGTTATATCTTCAGGGGTTTTGTGAACAATGCCTTGGATGCTAAAGATAAATGGGCTCTCTATCCTAGGTTCACTCAGCTGTTGCTCAATCATCTTCATCCAGATCTTCCGGTGGTCGCATCTTTCACTTTCAAGCAGACACCGATGAATACAAGGATCTACATTACTTGTACCACTTTTGCGAAGCAGGGACAACCACCAATACGTGAGGTTGCTCTTTTTGGTCACATTGTGGATCCTGATTATGTTGCTCTTCCTGGTGAGCAATTCAATGATCCAGCACCTGAACAACCTATCCCTCAGCCTCCAGTGCAGCAGCCTCCGGTTCAACAACCTCCAGTTCAACAACCGCCAGCTCAGCCAGCTCTCGAGGATCCGGAGTTGGTGGATCTCGATCGTGAGATCGATGCTTATCGACCACCTTCTCCACATCCTGAATCTTCTAACCGAGGAAAAAGGCCTCGAGACACTTCGGACGTTGCTGATCCGAATCCTTTGGTCAGACGCTCCCGTACTTCTACGTCTACATCTTCTGAGCTCCCGACGACTGAAACTCCGATCACTCCTCATCCAGCCGTCATTCAGGAGCTCCTGGCAAAGATTGAAAAGATGCAGCAGTCTATGGAAGCTCAAGCATCAGTTTTTGAAGCTCAGGATGCCAGAATCTCTCGCATTGAAAAAGAGAACGAAGAACTGAAGTCGAAGATTCTGCAGCTGGAAACCCAAGCCCTTGCTTTGGGGGAGACAGCCCAACCGGCCTTAGAATCAATTCCTAGGGTTTCCGCCGAGGGCGAAGAAAATGTAATTCCTGATGATGTAACAAATTCTGGTATTAATGAAACAACTCTTATTTTGGATTACATTATTGAGCAACCAGGGCAACCAAAACCGATAGCTGTAGATTACATGTATTGTAATTTGACTTTCTTTCAATCTGCGGTTGACAATGACGGTCGTGCGCCTGAAGAATCTTTTGACTTCAACTCTGCTAATAATGATGATGATGTTGATGTTGAACAAGAAGTGCTTAGTCCTGATGAAGAATATACTGATCGCCCAGCTTATCCTCAAGAGGGTGTTGTATTATCTGATTCTTCAGACGATGAGTCAGGGCCAACGTTTAATTACGTACCAGGATCTACTTCTCAACCTGGTCCTGCTCAAGAATCATATGTACCCTCTAGTTCTTCACAAGCACAACCAGTCCCTGTTCGAGAATCGACAAACTATAATGACATTTTCCCTCAGGATACATCAGAAAGTGTATCTTTTGACAAGGAAATGCCCATCAGAGAAAGGGATAACTGGTTTCCAAAAGGTAAAAATTCAGAACCTGCTCCAGTTACATGCAAGAAATATCAGGTTGGTGGTGATTATACAGGCCTGATAAAAAGCTGGAAGGTGAGCAAAGGAAGGTTTATGATTAAAAGACTCGACGGTATCCAGTACTTTCGTCGATCACTGAGGATATTGAGTACATTGCCAAAGCATGACATCGTTCGTCTCTCTCAACTTCAGTTGATAAATCCTTACGAAGACGGAGTAGCTGATGTTATTCAAAAGGTCATGCGTGAGGAAATTAAACGAAAGAAATATCATTATGTTAAACCAGTACTGGGTACAAGGTACACGTTCAAGAAGAATCTCGATCCAAAGACCAAGCAGCCAATTGTAAGAGTTTACTATCCGCCTGCTGAATGTCTGACTGAAATCGCTCTGGAAACAGTTCCATTCAATCTACTGAAACGTTTTCATTACTGGGAACTGGATGCTCACACTGGCGAAGCCGTCTTAGTTTTTGTACCAGATTCAGAGCCTCAGACAGGATCTTTGTGGGGTCTACGAAAAGCCAACTTCAGAATATTTGACCCAATGAGCTTGATTAATCTGTCCAGAAGTGACATGAAGAAGCTATTCGACAATCGGATTCGCTACAATCCAGGAAACGAGTTCAACTCTGTTTTAGCGAAACGATTTCAGAAAATTGTTGATATATGCTTCACCTACGGCATACACGCTGGTGGAAACTTTCCACCTGGATGGGTTTGAAGACCAGACATCTGAAGACTGAAGAAAATTGAAGAATTTTTCGAAGACCAAGCTGAAGACACGGGGGAGTTTGTTGAAACATCTATGTGTGTCTGTCAGTTGGTCTCAGTCTGTAATCGTGTCAAAATTGTAATTACGTTTTGTATAGTTTTAGATTTAGTTTAATTACAATTTTTGTATCCATGCGACACAAGCATTATGTCGCAGAAGAGTCTATGCGACACAAGGCTTGTGTCGCATAAAGTTTGGATCAGGCTATAAATAGAAGCTCGCCAGCTTCTGTTTTGGCAACACATTTTACACACACATAGCACTCTCATTATCACAGAATACTCTCTAAGTGTTATTTGATCTTTGTGTGTTTGTGTCCAAGTGTATGTATTGTTGTTAGTGTTTCATATATATATACATACACACTTTGTGTTTTGGTCATTTATCGTGTTAATCTAGCATATATTAGTTTGTTTGATTTCCGCTTTAACAAACTAGTTGAACTACTCGATTTGGTCCGTACAAGTGGAACCTACAGATAAAATGTACCACGGCATCAAGGAATTTTATTGGTGGCCGAACATGAAAGCCGAAATCTCCACTTACGTCAGCAAGTGTCTTACGTGCTCGAAAGTCAAAACCGAACACCAAAAACCTTCTAGTTTACTTCAGCAACCCGATATCCCTGAATGGAAATGGGATCAGATTACCATGGATTTCATAACCAAACTTCCTAAGTCGTCGAGAGGTTGCGATACAATTTGGGTGATCGTCGATCGTCTCACCAAATCAGCTCATTTCTTGGCAATCAAAGAAACCGATAAAATGGAACGCCTCACACAAATCTACATCAAATAAATCATTTCCCGACACGGTGTCCCTACTTCTATTATCTCTGATAGGGATGCTCGATTTACGTCTCGCTTCTGGCAAACACTCCATAAAGCACTGGGTACCCGTCTTGATATGAGTACCGCGTACCACCCTCAGACCGATGGCCAGAGCGAACGAACTATTCAGACACTGGAAGATATGCTACGAGCCTGTGTAGTTAATTTCGGTACAAATTGGGAAAGACACCTACCGTTGTGCGAATTTTCGTACAATAACAGCTATCTCGCCAGCATCAAGGCTGCACCTTTTGAGGCACTGTACGGTCGTAAGTGCCGAACACCGATCTGTTGGACCGAAGTGGGAGACAGTTAGCTCACTGGTCCTGGAATTATTCATGTAACCACCGAAAAAATTTTTGAAATCCAAAACCGACTCAAAGCCGCTCGTGATCGTCAGAAAAGTTACGCTGACGTGAGACGCAAACCACTCGAGTTCCAGGTTGGGGATCGAGTACTCCTGAAAGTATCGCCTTGGAAAGGCATAATCCGATTCGGCAAATGCGGGAAATTGAATCCTAGGTACATTGGGCCTTTTGAGATCCTCGAACGGATTGGCCCCGTGGCATATCGATTACAGCTGCCATCCGAACTCAGCAGCGTGCACCCTACCTTTCACATTTCTAACCTAAAGAAATGTCTGTCTGATGAGACACTCATTATACCACTCGACGAGATTCGCGTCGATAACAAACTTCATTTTGTTGAGGAACCTGCTGAAATCATGGACCGTGAGGTCAAACAACTCAAACAAAGTCGTATTCCCATCGTTAAGGTCAGGTGGAATTCGCGGCGTGGTCCGGAATTCACTTGGGAACGAGAAGACCAAATGCGACTCAAGTATCCTCATTTATTTCCCGATTCTTCATCAAAAGCGACTTCAACTTAAATTTCGGGACGAAATTCTCTTAACAGGGGGAGAATGTAACACCCGCTAAATTAGGACTAGTAATTAGTGCCTAATCATATGTTAATACATGTAATTAGTTCTGTGTTAGGCTAATTAATGTATCAAATTATATATTGATGAATATATACGAATTATGCGGTTTGATTAAATCGTACGCAATTTAAATCGAATGTATTTCGATTCAATTAAATACGGACGTTGGTGAAACATTTTGTTCAAATAACGCGATCGTTTTCAAATATGAATCTGACAATAATTTAAGTGTATACTACATCATACAAATAAACGTCCACACGGTTAAAATAGTTAATGCATAACTTAAAAACAAAAATAAACAAATTATTTAAATATTTGACAAAATAATTCGATTAAATTATCCAACAAAGACTCGTAATTTAGAATGACTAATTAACACATAAAATAAATATTTAACGCTTGAAAGACGGAGAAAACGAACACCGCACGGGAACGTAGACTGAAAAGTGGAGATAACCTCCACCTCCCCATCTTTCCTTCCTCACTTCCACCAACACACTCTCTCTCTCTTACTCCCTTTCTCTCTTTTTCTCTCTAAATTAAACCACCACACCACCACTTCATTAAATCACAAAATACTAGCACTAAACGCTACCGGATTTCCTCGCTCGTTTGAAACGAAAGAACCACCACGACACGATCTATCTTCCTATCTTCTCGGATTTTCAATCCGACATTTTGTAAGTTTCCGACAAATTCCCGAAACCTTTCGTTTTAGCTTATTTTTACATATTTATGAGTTATTCAAGTGTATATATGTCCATTACAAAGAGTAAAACACGATTTTATAGCTTAAAACCAAGTTAGATTTAAGTTTTGGGTCGGAAAATGTCGACAGTCGCTGGGTACTGGACTGACGTTCATCTTTGCTACACAAGCCTTGTGTCGCATGTTGTGTCGTATAAAATCCTCTATGTCGTGTTTTGTGTCGTATGAAGCCAGTTATGTCGTATCTTTTGCGACACAATATTGTGTCGTACCTTATGTCGCAAGTACCATGCGACACAACCACTATGTCGCTGTTAAATCAGCATCGTACGCTTATGCGACACGACCCTTGTGTCGCTAAACTCTTGTGTCGCATTCCTATGCGACACAACCCCAGTGTCGCATACCAAACTTTTGTGTCGCAGATTGTGTCGCAAAAACCAGAATCAGGATTTTGAAGTCAAAGTTACTGTAGAAAAGTCAAATTTACTGTAGCAATTTACTGTAGCAATCACAATTATAACATTTTGGAACTATTGTTACAAACCGTCACCAACGGGCCGTACACGTTTTCAAAACACAGATCAAATAATCAACCAAATCGTAGTAATTTGGACATATATATATTTGTGTAACAACTACAAAGGTAGTCCTTTGGGATACCGACTCACGTTTATAACCATCGCGTGTCGTGGACACCCTCAGGTTACAAGTCATTGGACTTCACTACTCGGCTAATCAACTAGTTTATTAAGTAAACTAGCTAGACTCAGGTGAGTCTCATAGCACCTATTTTTACTGTTTTACTCAGGGGTGTGATACATTGCTTATTTTAACATGTGAACGCAAGTACAACTTTTACTTATACTACATGAGTTTTACACTAATCATTTAAAGCCCTCCGTCAGCATAGTTGTTAATACGTTGTAGCGTGAATATTAGCATATGGTACCATATAGGATTGACCCTCCTCGTTCGGGTTAGCAAGCACTAACCGGGTAAACGGACGTACTAATATTTGGGAAGACGAATGTAGATTAGGCATTCGTGGAGGCAAAAACGCTCAGGCTGTGACCCTGACCCACGAGTTAAGCTCAACTATGTGCTCATGGCTGTATACACGATTACTTATACTTATATTTGCTGGATGCAAATCATTACTTAAATCTTGCGGTTCATACAACATTATTTAATATTCAAACATGTGAGCTCACCAGCCTTAGCTGACCCGTTTTAGCATGTATCGTAGGTACCAAGCAGTAGGTTGAATCTACTTCAGGATTTGTAGCTCGAGTCAGCATACAGACTTTAGAGATTTTCTTGCATTAGCATATTTTGTACAAGTACTTATGTACTAAAATCTCTCTTTTATTTAAACTCGAGCTATGTAAAGCTTCAACGTTGTAAACATTTCAGTGTTAATATATTTTTGTTAAAACGATGCATATAGAGTCGTTTACTATATATCTTTGTGCTTTGATTATTGATTAGTAACACCCAAAGTATGCTTCCGCAAATCATTAAATTTGGGGGTGTTACAGATTGGTATCAGAGCCTAAGGTTATAGTGAACTAGGTTGCATTTAGTGGGCCTAGACTATGACCATTAGGCAGTATTTCCTTATTAGGTATGATTGGTTCAGGAATTACAGCATACAACTTTAATTTAACATATCCTGATCAACTATGTACAATTAAGGAAAGAAGATGTGAGGTCTGAAACGATTATGTCAAACAGGAATACACTAGTTGACTCTGACCTCGAGAGAACCGAGACTCAAACATGTATGTGTTAGACACTCAATAGGCTATTATGTGATACTAGGTATACATAGATAGACCTCGTGACAATCTTAGGATATATTTTATATGTAATATATGAATATAGGCCTCATTCTTACTAACATTTTGTCTCAGAAATGGCAAACACACCGCCCAATCCATCGCGCTCTCAATCCGGGCTGCAGAACCCAAGGGTAGCTAGGAGGAACGCCAGGTTGCCTCGAGCTGGCCCGTACCCCACTCACTTCACCTTGCCAACCTTAGCCGCAAGGGTGAACCAACACGAGCAACGACTTCGCACTATGGACGTCGTGTTGCAGGAGACGAACGAAAACTGGAGACTTACATCCCTTGAGCGCATCGAACAAGTCTCCGAGGATCACGAAACCACCGTTAACAATGTAGACATTCTTTTCAACAAAGTGGTGGAGATAAGCGTGGAAACCGCCCTCTTGAAACACAGACTAGAAGAGTGTGAGCAACGCTCACGGGAAACGGAAGAATATGCCCGTGGTTTGGTACAGCGACTAGCATTGGCTGAAGACAATGCCCGACAGGCCAGCAGACTTGCAAATACTGTGGATCGTCTCATTGAAATGATGGAGCAAATTAATCAACGTTGAGACTAGTGTAGTTCTTGTCTTGTAATCTATCTTGTAATTTAATAAATATCTAAGCGCTACTCTATAATTCGGTCGGATGTAACAATTCCCGACACCTTTTGTAATACATCCGTGGGATGTAACCTTTGAATTCGTATTTTATATCAAATATTCCTTGCTGTTTCTACTTATACTAATTGCCATATTTCTTTTTCATATTGATGTTATGTATTGCCGCCTTTATACATGTACATCTGAGACAAAAAAAATTTTCTTACAAAATCTTATGTATCTTCATTTGTTTTATTGAAGAATCATGCCGCCAAAGACGAGACCGTACACCGATGCTCAGCTTACATCCCTCATAACCCAGGCTGTGACTGAAGCCCTGGCTCGGAATACTCCACAGAATTCCGGGAGAAACATCGATGCCGCTGAAACCACCACTGCTAAACCTTGTTCTTACAAGGACTTCCAGAGCTGCAAACCCTCAAGCTTCAAGGGTACTGAGGGAGCCATCGGACTGATCAGATGGTTCGAGAAGATGGAAACTGTTTTCCGCGTCAGCAAATGCGCGGAAAACGAGAAAGTTAACTTCGCCACCTGCTCCCTCGAAGACGATGCCCACTCTTGGTGGAACTCATATTCTCAATCAGTGGGTGCTGACACTGCCTACCTACTCTCTTGGGAGGACTTGAAAGCAAAACTCACTGCCAAGTACTGTTCGATCGACAAACTCAAAAAGCTGGACGAGGTAGGGATGAGCAAAAATACCAAAATACCGAAACCGAACCGGTACCGAACCGGACCGGTACCGAACCGGTACCGACCGTTACAAATGGTACGGTATTCGGTTTTTGATTTGGGGCAAAAAAAAACCCGGTATCAACCGGTCGGTACCGGTTCGGTACCGGTTGGTACCATGCACACCAAAATACCTAAACCGAACCGGAACCGCACCGGACCGGTACCGAACCGGTACCAACCGATACAAATGGTACGGTATTCGGTTTTTGATTTGGGACAAATTAAAAACCGGTACCAACCGGTCGGTACCGGTTCGGTACCGGTATGGTACCACGCTCACCCCTAGGACGAGGAGTTCTGGAACCTAAAGGCTCAGGGTGGTGATATCGATGGTTATACCACCAGGTTCCAGCAGCTCGCTGCCCTCCGCCCAGCTATGGTGAGCACGGAATCCGATAAAATCAGGAAGTACATCCTTGGCCTTCCGGAACCTGTTCGGGGGCACGTCGCCTCTTCAAATCAAACCACCATCGACGGTGCAATCCTATTAGCCCAAGACCTCATGGCTATTAGCGAGGACTCAGAACCACTCACTTCATCCTCCAATCAAAACAAACGAAAGTGGTCCGACAACCACAACAACCAACCAAACAAGAAACCAGACACCATCAAGGCTTACAACTCCACCACCGACACCCAACGGGGCTACATTGGGAGCAAACCCTACTCCTCCAAATGCAGGCGCCACCATGAAGGTCCTTGTGGTCCTCAGTGCAACAACTGCAAGAGGTACGGTCACCTCGCCAAGGACTGCAGATCACCAACCGACAACACCAACTCCAACTGCAACACCAGGCCCTCCCGAGCATGTTTTGAATGCGGAAACCTAGGGCACTTCAGGGATACATGCCCGAAACTGCAAAACAAGGGCAACAACAACAACAACCGCAACAAGAACAACGCCAAAGGTAGAGGCTTTGTACTCAACTCCGGGGACGCCCGTCAAGACCCGAATGTGGTCACGGGTATGTTCCTCCTCAACAACTTAACTGCATCTATTCTGTTTGATACTGGTGCCGATAGGAGCTTTATATCTGATGAGTTTTGCACACTACTTGTAACAACCGGCAAATTAGGACTAGAATTAGTGCCTAATTCTTTGTTAATACATGTAATTAGTTCCGTGTTAGGCTAATTTATGTATCGGATTATATATTGGTAAATATATACAACTTTGCGATTTGATCTAAATCGTACGCGACTTAAATAGAACGAAATTCTATTCGATTAATACGGACGTTGGTGAACAAATGTTTATAAACTAAAATAACGCAATTATGACCGAAAATGCTATTTTTCAATAATTAGAAATTATCTCGTATCACTTGATTAAAGTTTACACGATTTAAAAACAAAAGTAATTAAATTTAATCTAAACTATTAAAGACTTAAGGAAATAATTTAATTGAGTTATTTAACAAGGTTTGTGATTTTTATAAATATAACTAAACACATAAAAGAAATAATTTAACGAAAAACGACGGAGAAAACGAACACCGCACGGAGCGCGAGGACGGAGACTGAAAATGGGAGGTTAAAACCTCCCACCTTCTTCCTTTTTCCCCATTTCCACTTTCTATTCTCTCTCTCTCTTTCTTTTTACTCCCAATCACCAAACCACCTTCATCACCAAATTCGCTAAATAACACCACGAAACATCGCCGAATCATACCCTCCATTTGGAAGAAAAGCATCACCTCGCAACGATCTACATTTCTATCTTTTCGGATTTCTCATCCGACATTTTGTAAGTTTCCGACAAAACCCGACATCTCTCGATTCTTAATGTTTTTACGTTTTTATGGTTTATACATGCTTAAAATGTCCAAAAATGGGTTGGGTAAAAGATTTGGACCGAACGAAAACCGGAAAACTCGTTTTCGGCACAATTTCCGGCCATCAGACCGCTACGTCGCACCTGGCCAGCGGCCTCTGCGACGTCGCGACCTACGTCGCACAAAAATCTCAACGTCGCACTAGAGACGCAGCCTATTATGTCGCATTAACTTGCGGATGTCGCACGTAGCGACGTAGACTTTAACGTCGCAAACCGAACTAGCGTCGCACTTAGCGACGCAACACCCTACGTCGCATTAAATTGCGAAGGCCGCATAATGCGACGCATACACCCACGTCGCACCTTACGTCGCTTGCGACGTCGCACCCAACGTCGCACAAAACAGAACCCTGAAAACTCAGATTTTTACTAAGTGTCGGAACCAGAATTTTACCACCTGATTTTACTCCAAATCCAGATTTCGGACGCGTTTTCACTAAAGGAAAGTAGTAGAAATAAAAATTTTCCAAGCTGACCTGGCAGCTCGACCCCGGCCAGGGGCTCTGCCCCTTGGACCCCGCCAGGGGCTGCCGCCCCTTGGACCCCGCTACCAGGGGCGCTGCCCCCGGGCCCCCGTCATTGGATGTCGTAAATACTTTTCACACTAAGTGTCGAACACTTACAAATAACGAAACCGGATTCAACGATACATATAATGATAACACTTTGAATCATTATTACAAACCGTCACCAACGGGCCATACTTGTTTTCAAACTACAAACGGATTACTAAACAAATACTTGGACATAACGAGTTGTGTAGACAACTAGCCTAGATGGTCTTGCGAGACATCTACTTACTTAACTTTATATGTTTAGGCATTTAAAGGTTACGGGTTCGGAGAACCTACACGCTACTTACAGTTTTCAACTGCTTACTACTAGGCTCAGGTGAGTCTTACGGCCCCACTTTTACTGTTTTATCTTGTTGGGGGAGATACATGCTACTTATTTTTCCTGAACACAAGTACTAAACTGATTTCTATACCAAACGGAATTGCATGAGTTATTCACTACTTACTGAAGTCTCTCCATCATATATCGTTAGTTATGGACTTAAGCGCGAACAGTAGTTAATGGATCCATTAGGGAAATGACCCTCCCTGCCCGGGGTAGTAGCGCTACCACGTACTGAATTACACGTAGAAACGGGTGACTATTATTTCGTTACTTATGCTTGCTCAATTTCGAGCATGTTACAGGAGCAACTGATTATTTACGGGTTAAGCTTCGATTATGAGCATCATGGCAACGGTATAACTTGATTACTTTACTTTTGCGAGATTTGCAAATGCTTGATATACGCCTACGGGCACTACTGATGAAATCTTGTGTTCAAACTGATTATTTACTGATAAACCTGTGAGATTCACCAAGCTTTTGGTTGACCCTTTTTAGCATGTATTCTCAGGTACACTTACGGAGTAGGATCACTCCAGGATTACTAGCTAGAGTCGCATGATTTCCAAACTGCATTTAACGGAGATTCTTTGGCATTATCCTTTTGTACTATGGTTATGTAATAGAATCTCCCGCCACATACGCGGACTCTAGGCTTACATATTTTTGTAAAGAAAACTATATGTTTTCAAACGATTTAATTATGAAATGTAATTATTTTACAAAACGTCTCATTTAGAGGTCGTTTGTTGTATATCTTGTGCTTTGTATATTGATTAGTAACACCCAAGTATGCTTCCGCAAATCACTAAATTTGGGGGTGTTACAGATTGGTATCAGAGCCTAAGGTTATAGTGAACTAGGTTGCATTTAGTGGGCCTAGACTATGACCATTAGGCAGTATTCCCTTACTAGGCATGATTGGTTCAGGAATTACATCATACGACTTTAATTTAACATAGCCTGATCAACTATGTACAATTAAGGAAAGATGATGTGAGGTCTGAAATGGTTGTGTCGAACAGGAATGCGTTAGTTGACTCTGACCACGAGAGAACCGGACCATTACTTGATACGTGCTAGACACTAGGCTGGATATTATATATTAATATATATTAGCCTCGTCTTACTTACACTCTGCCTCAGGAATGGCAAACACATCACCCAATTCATCACGCTCTCATCCGCAAGGATCTCGAAACCCGCGAATAGCCAGGAGGACCACTAGGTCACCTCGAAGCAACCCCTATCCTGTTCATAACTCTCAGAACTCGGCTCATCTCACGGTGCCAGTGTTGGCTACCCAACTACGCCGTCAGGAGCAAAGGCTTGAAAATCTCGAACGGGAACAACACCGAATGACCTACGTGCTTCGCCAAGCTCTTGACCGCATATCACAACTCCAGCAAGAACAAGAGGATACAAACCTCTCTGTAAGCATAATTCAGGATTCAATGACCGCCGCACTAGGTGCGGATGAACTCGTAAGAAACCGATTAGAGGAGTGTGAACAGCATTCACAGGAGACTGAAGATCACTCTCGAGCACTAGTACAACGATTGGCCTTGGTCGAAGATAACGCAAGACAAGCCAACAGACTAGCAGAAACCGTAGACCGCCTCGTCGCACTAATGGAGCAGATTAATCTGCATCAAGATTAGATCAGTCTGTAATTTGTAACCAGTCAACTATCTAATTAGAACCTATGTAATTCAACCGGATGTAACAATTCCCGGTACTTTTGTACTACTACTACTCTGTAATCTTTTGGAAAACCCGAACTTTGTATCCAACTTGTTTACCTAAATGGAATATGATTATCACCTCGTACTGTTATCGTGTATCTCATTATATACACTTGTGATATATCATAGTTTCATGCAAATAACTTATTCCACTTTCCTTGTTCTTTCCTTGATCAGCAGCATGCCTCCTCGTCTACAAATCACCCTCACTGAAGCCGAAGTTGCGGGTCTGATTGCCCGTAGCGTGGCCCAAGCCCTAGCTACCCGGACTTCAGCTCCTGGTAGCGAAGATACCGCTAACAATGGACCACAACCCAAGCCCTGCTCATATAAGGACTTCCAAAACTGCAAACCTCTGAACTTTGCAGGTACTGAGGGAGCAATCGGTCTAATACGTTGGATTGAGAAAGTTGAATCGGTATTCCTTATCTGCAACTGTGCGGAGGGGGACAAGGTTAAATTCTCTGTTAGTACTTTTACTGACACCGCACTCACGTGGTGGAACACCTATGCCCAAACTGTGGGCGTTGCCAATGCTTATAAACTCCCGTGGGAGGAGTTGAAGGAGATGTTAAGGGGTGAGTATTGCCCCAGGGATGAACTGAAACAACTGGAGCTGGAATTTTGGAACCACAAGATGCAAGGTGATGATATCACCGGGTACACCAACCGTTTCCACCAACTGGCACTTCTGTGCCCATCCATGGTCGATCCTGAATACAAGAGGATCGAGAAATATGTTGATGGACTGCCCGAGAAACTCCAGGACCTGGTGACTTCATCCAAACCAGGTACTATCCAGAACGCCATCCGTATGGCCCATGAACTTACGGCAAACGCTGTCCGCCGTAACACCACCTCAGCCCCACCTGCAAACAACAAACGAAAGTGGGAAGAAACCCCAACTCATCCAACCAAATCACCAACCGAAGACCCGAGCCTATTAGGGCTTATTCATCCGGCTCTTCAGAAAAGAAAGGGTACAGTGGAAGCAAGCCCTACTGCCCCAAATGCAATCGTCACCATGACGGTTCCTGCCCTTGCACAAACTGCAAACGTTTTGGGCATCTGGCCAAAGATTGTCGAAACACCAGTGCCCCAAAGACTTGTTATGGGTGCGGAAGTCCTGGGCACTTTCAGAATAATTGCCCTAAGCAGAGAAACAACAACAACAACAACCACAACAAACGGAACAACAACCCTGCTCGTAGCAGAGCATTTGTCATCAAAGCTAGGGAAGCTAGGGAAGACCCGAATGTTGTAACGGGTACGTTTCTTCTCAACGATCTTACTGCTTCAGTATTATTTGATACCGGTGCTGATAAAAGTTTCATATCTGATGAGTTTTGTCCACTACTTGATATCACCCCCGCGGCCTTAGATGTTAAGTACACAGTAGAACTTGCAAATGGTAAACTCATAGAAACCAATAGTGTGATACCTAATTGCACTTTAAACCTCGCAAACGAAACCTTCTCAATCGATCTAATGCCTGTTGAACTAGGAAGTTTCGATGTCATCGTGGGTATGGACTGGTTGTCCAAGCATCGGGCCGAAATTGTTTGCCATGATAAGATCGTCCGAATTCCTCTCGCCGCCGGTAGTACCTTGATCATACAGGGGGAGACCGGTGGGTCGAGACTAAACTTAATCACCTGTTTAAAAACCCGAAAATTTCTGAGAAAGGGTTACCCAGCAATTCTCGCACACATCACTGAGAAAAAGTCGGAGGAGAAGCGACTTGAAGATGTGCCAATCGTTAGAGACTTTCCCGAAGTCTTTCCAGAAGAACTACCTAGTTTACCTCCACCTAGACAGGTCGAGTTCTCGATTGATCTCATGCCGGGTGCCGCACCGGTGGCCCGAGCATCGTACCGCCTAGCCCCATCCGAACTTCAGGAGCTGTCCACTCAGTTACATGAACTTCTGGATAGAGGATTCATCAGACCGAGTTCTTCACCTTGGGGAGCTCCGGTCTTGTTTGTCAAAAAGAAAGACGGTTCATTTCGAATGTGTATTGACTATCGAGAGTTGAACAAACTAACCGTCAAGAACCGATACCCACTTCCTCGAATCGACGATCTGTTCGATCAACTTCAAGGATCAAGTTGTTATTCAAAGATTGATCTTCGATCGGGTTATCACCAATTGCGTGTTCGTGATGCTGACATCCCAAAAACCGCATTCAGAACCCGTTACGGGCACTACGAGTTCCAAGTGATGCCCTTTGGTCTAACCAACGCACCGGCTGTATTCATGGACCTTATGAATCGGGTGTGTAAACCTTATCTCGACAGGTTTGTCATTGTGTTCATCGATGACATCCTCATATACTCACGAAACAAACAAGAACACGCACAACACCTCAGAACCATCCTAGAACTACTTAGACACGAGGAGCTTTACGCCAAATTCTCTAAGTGTGAGTTCTGGATAAAAACCGTTCAATTCCTTGGGCATGTGATTGATAGTCAGGGAATTCATGTAGACCCATCAAAAATCGAGGCCATCAAGAACTGGCAGGCGCCAACCACTCCTACCGAAGTACGCCAATTCTTGGGATTGGCGGGGTATTATCGCCGATTCATTGAAAACTTCTCAAAAATAGCCATACCACTCACGAAACTGACTCAGAAAGACAAAAAGTTCGACTGGACCGATAAACAAGAGTCAGCATTTCAGCTGTTGAAGCTCAAGCTTTGCAGTGCACCCATTTTATCTCTACCCGAAGGCACCGATGACTTCGTGGTATACTGTGATGCTTCTCACCAAGGTCTCGGTTGCGTGCTGATGCAACGAGACAAGGTCATTGCTTACGCCTCCCGACAACTTAAAGTTCACGAGAAAAACTACACAACTCACGACCTCGAGCTAGGGGCCGTGGTATTCGCCTTAAAAATCTGGAGACATTATCTTTATGGTACCCGCAGCACTGTATTCACCGACCACAAAAGTCTCCAACACATTTTCAACCAGAAAGATCTTAACATGAGGCAACGTAGATGGGTTGAATTACTCACCGATTACGACTGTGAGATCAAATATCATCCGGGCAAAGCAAATGTGGTTGCTGATGCTCTCAGTCGTAAGGAATGAACAAAACCACTCCGAGTCCGGGCACTCAGTATTACCATTCATAACGATCTCACCACCCAAATACATCTTGCCCAACTCGAAGCCCTGAAACCCGATAACTTCAAGAACGAGGCCTTGCGAGGCATGGATAAACAATTGGAGATCAGACCCAACGGAGTTAGGTATTTCTCTAACCGAATATGGTTGCCTAATTTCGGAAACCTGCGGGACTTGGTGATGGATGAAGCTCACAAGTCCAAATATTCTATCCACCCGGGATCCGACAAAATGTATCACGGCATCAAGGAGTTTTACTGGTGGCCGAATATGAAAGCTGACATTGCTTTGTACGTCAGCAAATGCTTAACTTGTTCCAAGGTCAAGGCCGAGCACCAAAGACCTTCCGGATTGCTCCAACAACCTGAAATTCCTCAATGAAAATGGGAGCAAATTACTATGGATTTCATAAGCAAACTACCTAGATCGGCGAGCGGTTGCGATACCATTTGGGTGATCGTCGACCGTCTCACCAAATCGGCTCATTTCTTGGCAATCAGAGAAACCGATAAAATGGAACGCCTTACACAAATTTACATCAAAGAAATCGTTTGCCAACATGGTGTCCCTATCTCGATTATCTCTGACAGGGATGCTCGATTCACATCTCGCTTCTGGCAATCACTCCAAAAATCACTGAGTACCCGTCTCGATATGAGTACCGCATACCATCCTCAGACCGATGGCCAGAGCGAACGAACTATTCAGACACTGGAAGACATGCTACGAGCCTGCGTAGTTGATTCCGGTACAAATTGGGAAAGACATCTACCGTTGTGCGAATTCTCGTACAACAACAGCTATCACGCCAGCAATAAGGTTGCACCTTTTGAGGCACTATATGGTCGTAAGTGCCGATCATCGATCTGTTGGACTGAAGTGGGAGATAGTCAACTCACTGGTCCTGAACTTATACATGAAACCACAGAGAAAATCGTCGAAATCCAAAACCGACTCAAAGCCGCGCGTGATCGTCAGAAAAGCTATGCTGACGTGAGACGCAAGCCACTCGAGTTCCAAGTTGGGGATCGAGTACTTTTAAAAGTATCGCCTTGGAAAGGCGTAATCCGATTCGGCAAACGCGGAAAATTAAACCCCAGGTACATTGGGCCTTTTGAGATTCTCGAGAAGATAGGTCCAGTGGCATATCGACTGCAGCTGCCCTCTGAACTCAGCGGCGTGCACCCCACTTTTCACATTTCTAACTTAAAGAAATGTCTGTCTGACGAGACACTCATTATACCCCTTGACGAGATTCGCATCGATGACAAACTACATTTCGTTGAGGAACCAGTCGAAATTATGGACCGTGAGGTCAAACAACTGAAACAGAGTCGTATTCCCATCGTCAAAGTCAGGTGGAATTCCAGACGTGGTCCGGAATTCACTTGGGAACGGGAAGACCAAATGCGACTCAAGTATCCCCACTTATTCACCAATTCTACCCCGAACGCGACTTCGACTTAAATTTCGGGACGAAATTCTTTTAACAGGGGGAGAATGTAACAACCGGCAAATTAGGACTAGAATTAGTGCCTAATTCTTTGTTAATACATGTAATTAGTTCCGTGTTAGGCTAATTTATGTATCGGATTATATATTGGTAAATATATACAACTTTGCGATTTGATCTAAATCGTACGCGACTTAAATAGAACGAAATTCTATTCGATTAATACGGACGTTGGTGAACAAATGTTTATAAACTAAAATAACGCAATTATGACCCAAAATGCTATTTTTCAATAATTAGAAATTATCTCGTATCACTTGATTAAAGTTTACACGATTTAAAAACAAAAGTAATTAAATTTAATCTAAACTATTAAAGACTTAAGGAAATAATTTAATTGAGTTATTTAACAAGGTTTGTGATTTTTATAAATATAACTAAACACATAAAAGAAATAATTTAACGAAAAACGACGGAGAAAACGAACACCGCACGGAGCGCGAGGACGGAGACTGAAAATGGGAGGTTAAAACTTCCCACCTTCTTCCTTTTTACCCATTTCCACTTTCTATTCTCTCTCTCTCTTTCTTTTTACTCCCAATCACCAAACCACCTTCATCACCAAATTCGCTAAATAACACCACGAAACATCGCCGAATCATACCCTCCGTTTGGAAGAAAAGCATCACCTCACAACGATCTACATTTCTATCTTTTCGGATTTCTCATCCGACATTTTGTAAGTTTCCGACAAAACCCGGCATCTCTCGATTCTTAATGTTTTTACGTTTTTATGGTTTATACATGCTTAAAATGTCCAAAAATGGGTTGGGTAAAAGATTTGGACTGAACGGAAACCGGAAAACTCGTTTTCGGCACAATTTCCGGCCATCAGACCGCTACGTCGCACCTGGCCAGCGGCCTCTGCGACGTCGCGACCTACGTCGCACAAAAATCTCAACGTCGCACTAGCGACGCAGCCTATTACGTCGCATTAACTTGCGGATGTCGCACGTAGCGACGTAGACTTTAACGTCGCAAACCGAACTAGCGTCGCACTTAGCGACGCAACACCCTACGTCGCATTAAATTGCGAAGGCCGCATAATGCGACGCACACACCCACGTCGCACCTTACGTCGCTTGCGACGTCGCACCCAACGTCGCACAAAACAGAACCCTGAAAACTCAGATTTTTACTAAGTGTCGGAACCAGAATTTTACCACCTGATTTTACTCCAAATCCAGATTTCGGACGCGTTTTCACTAAAGGAAAGTAGTAGAAATAAAAATTTTCCAAGCTGACCTGGCAGCTCGACCCCAGCCAGGGGCTCTGCCCCTTGGACCCCGCCAGGGGCTGCCGCCCCTTGGACCCCGCTACCAGGGGCGCTGCCCCCGGGCCCCCGTCATTGGATGTCGTAAATACTTTTCACACTAAGTGTCGAACACTTACAAATAACGAAACCGGATTCAACGATACATATAATGATAACACTTTGAATCATTATTACAAACCGTCACCAACGGGCCATACTTGTTTTCAAACTACAAACGGATTACTAAACAAATACTTGGACATAACGAGTTGTGTAGATAACTAGCCTAGATGGTCTTGCGAGACATCTACTTACTTAACTTTATATGTTTAGGCATTTAAAGGTTACGGGTTCGGAGAACCTACACGCTACTTACAGTTTTCAACTGCTTACTACTAGGCTCAGGTGAGTCTTACGGCCCCACTTTTACTGTTTTATCTTATTGGGGGAGATACATGCTACTTATTTTTCCTGAACACAAGTACTAAACTGATTTCTATACCAAACGGAATTGCATGAGTTATTCACTACTTACTGAAGTCTCTCCATCATATATCGTTAGTTATGGACTTAAGCGCGAACAGTAGTTAATGGATCCATTAGGGAAATGACCCTCCCTGCCTGGGGTAGTAGCGCTACCACGTACTGAATTACACGTAGAAACGGGTGACTATTATTTCGTTACTTATGCTTGCTCAATTTCGAGCATGTTACAGGAGCAACTGATTATTTACGGGTTAAGCTTCGATTATGAGCCTCATGGCAACGGTATAACTTGATTACTTTACTTTTGCGAGATTTGCAAATGCTTGATATACGCCTACGGGCACTACTGATGAAATCTTGTGTTCAAACTGATTATTTACTGATAAACCTGTGAGATTCACCAACCTTTTGGTTGACCCTTTTTAGCATGTATTCTCAGGTACACTTACGGAGTAGGATCACTCCAGGATTACTAGCTAGAGTCGCATGATTTCCAAACTGCATTTAACGGAGATTCTTTGGCATTATCCTTTTGTAACTATGGTTATGTAATAGAATCTCCCGCCACATACGCGGACTCTAGGCTTACATATTTTTGTAAAGAAAACTATATGTTTTCAAACGATTTAATTATGAAATGTAATTATTTTACAAAACGTCTCATTTAGAGGTCGTTTGCTGTATATCTTGTGCTTTGTATATTGATTAGTAACACCCAAGTATGCTTCCGCAAATCACTAAATTTGGGGGTGTTACACTACTTGACATCACCCCCGTGGCTTTAGATGTTAATTACACCGTAAAACTAGCAGAAGGTAAACTCATAGAAACCGATAGTGTGATGCCTAATTGCACTTTAACCCTAGCTGTCGCACCCCCAAATTATGATGCGGAAGCGGGTCGGTTCGGGGCACGACTAATCAATACACAAAGCACAAGATTACATAATGAACGACCACTACATGCGTCGTTTGATAAAATACATCGATGTAATAGAAATTACATAATTGTTTTTAAAATGTGAGTTCGCATAATTTACTTGAGAGATTCTAATATATCTAATTTATACAAAATATAGAAATGCAAGGAAATCTCTTGATGATTCTATGATTGCATGCGACTCGAGCTACAGTATCCTGATGGGCAGTCCAACCTACTGCTGAGTACCTGAGATAACATGCTAAAAGGTCAGCTATAAAGCTGGTGAGCTCACATGTTTGATATGATAAGATATGATTTGTGAACCGCAAGATTTAATGAGTTGATTTACAAATCATGTAAATAAATGAATAATGAGTATCACATGAATATTTGTAATTAAACAAATAAGTAAAGATTGATACAACTAACATGAGCACATAGTCTGAGCTTAACTGAGGGGTCAGGATCACAATCAAGTGCCTGATCGAGGGTGCCTCTATGCGTATGCCTAATCAACATACGTTTGAACAAATGCTAATGCGTCCGTTTGACAGGTTAGTGCTTGCTAACTCGGATGGGGATTGTCAATCCCATATGGTACCATACACTAACATTCACGCTAAATCATATTAACAGAACTATGCTTCAGAGGACTTTGATTGATTAGATGAAAACAACTCATGCAGCATACGTGATAATTTGATACTTGCATTCACATGTAAAACAAAACGAGCATGTATCTCACCCCTAGGTAAAAGCATTTAAAAAGGGGCTATGAGACTCACCTGAGCCTCTTGAATTGTTAGCCAACAATTATAATGATTCACAATGATTTGATGTCGTTACAACGACTGAACCTGCAGGGCGTCTTAGACGCGCAAGGTTTGGATAAATGATTAGATTCTTGAAACTTGCCGGGCGTATTAAACGCGCAAGGTTTAATTGATTTGATGACACTACGGATCATCTATGCTAGTTATTCCCTTAACTAGTTTTTGACCAAATACATTGGTTAATGATTATGTTTGAGTTTGTAAAAATGTATACGGCTCGTTGGTGATTGATTGAAATAATAATTCTTCAATTATTATTACTACTTTCATTTGTTGTGAACTTATAAAAGCATATTTGAAGTGTTTAAATGTTGTATCGTATAAGTATGAAATATGTCGCGATGTCTGACACTTAGTGTAAACCTTTAGTTTTAAGTTTATGGAAAAACGGGGGTCCGAATACTAAAATATGCCATTTTCGACCCCTAGATGACTCCGGATGGCCCAAAACTGACTAGGCTAAGGTACTTAGCCTTGACCATTGGGTTGTTTTTGAATGACCGAGCGAATTTGAGCCCAATCCGTTACAATAAATTTTTCATCGAGAAGCTACCCTGTTTTAAGTCGTTAAATCGTCGACGTTTTCAAAATTTTATTTGTTCTGTTTTAGCTAATATTTGCAGGGCTAGTTTATTGATCCGTTGGATCATGAAATATAAAGGGGGAATCCACCGGATTCCCTTGAATCCGCCGAATTGGTGGCATTTGTGGGGAATACGCCATATTCCATCAATACGATCGTATTCTTGAAAAATATAGGGAATACGGCATACGCCGTATTCCAAGGAGGCGCCGCGTAGATCATGTTTTCTGGGCGGGAATACGCCGTATTCCCTTGAATACGCCGTATTCCGAGGTCTGGTTCAAGTCTGTCGTTCCAAAAATTCACCCAAACCCATCTAATCCGATTTTTAACTAACAATCATCAATGATAATGATAATATATCATATTATAAATGTTTGTAACATAAATTTGAGTATAAAAGTTTGATTGTTCCTTACAATGATTTTTGAACTAGATGATGGTGATGAACGGATGATGGTGATGATGAATCCAAGATGATGATGAAGATGATGATGATTGATTGTTGTGATTTGTTGTTGTTGTTGTTGCTTGATTTTGAGACCGAGAGAGAGAGCCGAGAGATTGAGAAATGAAGAAGAAAATGAAATGAAAGAATGAAGTAAAGGGTGCGTTGGTATAGCCGGCTAACTCAATTATTTGAGTTAGTTGGCCTAATTTCGTAGTACAAAATACCCGTGTTTTTGTACCCGATCGAAAAGTAGTATAATGTTTTAAATCGATAAATTTCTAAAAACGAATTCGTTTATACTTTTATTGGAAGTATTTTATAAAAATACATTTGGTGAGATATAATAATATATCTTTGTTTTACGTTTTAGAGACGGATACGATTCGAGTTGTTTCGTCGCATTTGAGTAAAATGTTATAAAACGAATTATGTTTTATTTTAATCCAAGTAAATAATAATTATCATTTTCAATAATAATACATTATTTATAAATGTTGTCGCGAATGATTTGATTTTGTACGATACGAATTACTTTATACATTATCAAAATAATATATAATAAATAATGAGTTTGTATTAAATAATAGTTTCATATTACTTAATATTTGTTTTTCACCAATGTCGTATAAGTGAATCGGAAATTCGGCCGATTTGAAAATGAACGATTAAATCTAATCGAGTACTGATATATATATTCATCTATATATATTTTGATACATACAATTAGCCTAACACATAGCACTAATTACATGTATTTCTAATTGATTAGGAACTAAAATATAGTCCTAATTTGACGGGTGTCACACTAGCCGACGAGACCTTTTCAATTGACCTCATGCCTTTTAGAATCGGAAGTTTCGATGTCATCGTGGGTATGGACTGGTTGTCCAAGCATCGGGCTGAAATTGTTTGTCATGATAAGATTGTCCGCATCCCTCTCGCCGTCGGTAGAACCTTGATCATACAGGGGGAGACCGGTGGGTCGAGACTGAACATAATCTCCTGTTTAAAAACCCGAAAGTTTCTGAGAAAAGGTTATCCGGCAATCCTCGCGCACATCATGGAGAAAAAGTCAGAGGAAAAGCAACTTGAGGATGTGCCCATCGTGCGAGACTTTCCAGAAGTCTTTCCCGAAGAACTACTTGGTCTACCGCCGCCTAGACAGGTTGAGTTCTCAATCGATCTCGTGCCAGGTGCTGCACCCGTGGCGCGAGCACCATACCGCTTAGCCCCATCCGAACGTCAGGAGTTGTCCACCCAATTACAGGAACTCCTGGATAGAGGATTCATCAGACCGAGTTCTTCACCTTGGGGAGCTCCGGTCTTATTTGTGAAAAAGAAAGACGGTTCATTCAGAATGTGTATCGACTACCGAGAGTTGAACAAGTTGACCGTTAAGAACCGATATCCACTCCCTCGCATTGATGACCTATTCGACCAACTTCAGGGTTCAAGCTGTTACTCAAAAATAGACCTACGGTCAGGCTACCATCAACTACGTGTTCGCGACAGCGACATCCCGAAAACCGCTTTCAGAACACGTTATGGGCACTACGAGTTCCAAGTGATGCCCTTTGGTCTAACCAACGCACCGGCTGTATTCATGGACCTCATGAACCGGGTGTGCAAACCCTATCTTTACAAGTTTGTCATTGTCTTCATCGATGACATTCTCATCTATTCGCGCGACGAGCAAGAACATGGGCAACATCTCAAAACCATCCTAGAACTGCTTAAGCACGAGGAACTTTACGCCAAATTCTCCAAGTGTGAGTTTTGTATACAAACCGTTCAATTCCTTGGACACGTGATTGACAGTCAAGGAATTCATATAGATCCTTCAAAAATCGAAGCTATCAAGTGCTGGCAAGCACCTACCACACCGACCGAAGTACGGCAGTTTCTAGGACTTGCTGGGTACTATCGGCGATTCATCGAAAATTTCTCAAAAATAGCTCAACCACTCACGGTACTGACTCAGAAGGATAAAAAGTTCGATTGGACCGATAAACAAGAGTCAGCGTTCCAACTCCTGAAACAAAAGCTTTGCAGTGCTCCTATTCTATCACTACCCGAAGGCACCGATGACTTCGTGGTATACTGCGATGCTTCCCATCAAGGTCTCGGTTGCGTGCTGATGCAGCGACACAAAGTCATTGCTTACGCCTCACGACAGCTGAAAATCCACGAAAAGAACTACACCACCCATGACAATGAACTTGGGGCTGTCGTGTTCGCTCTCAAAATCTGGAGACATTATCTTTACGGCACTAAGTGCACAATTTTTACTGACCACAAAAGTCTCCAACACATATTCGATCAAAAGGATCTTAACATGAGGCAACGTCGATGGGTCGAGTTGCTTACCGATTACGACTGCGAAATCAAATATCATGCGGGTAAGGCAAATGTTGTTGCTGATGCCCTCAGTCGAAAAGAACGATTGAAACCACTCCGAGTCCGAGCCCTCAGTATGACTATTCATAACGATCTGAACATTCAGATCCTCGCTGCTCAACTCGAAGCCCTCAAACCTGATAATGTCAAAAACGAAGCCTTACGGGGCATGGATAAACGATTCGAAACCAAACCTAACGGAGTTAGGTGTTTCTCAAACCGAATTTAGTCGCTCGCATTGTTGCGGGTGTTAAAACTATACATATACGAATTATAACACTTTATATTTAATACGCTAACATCCATACTAATTAATTTAATTAAATATATAAAAATAAAATAAAATTTTAAATCTATAACAATTTCATTTTAGTCGTCCGCGTTGTCGCGGGACTTTAAGCTAGTTATATATAATAACTGAAGTGGTTACAATTAAGGGTGATACTTTTTTTATATGACCCATAATCAACCTAGTAACCCGCCAACCCCAATTTTTGGATCAAGAAAATTTTTAATGGGCTGATCTGTCAATGTTAAAACAATGTTGATTTGATTTCTTTGAACGATTTTACATACCAACCCGCTAACTCTTCAACCTGATTGACTTGCTGACATTTCATCTTGGTTACTTTTAGCATACCACCCGACCTAGGTAGCCAGTACATCAAATTGATATCGCTCATTATGTCTATATAAATCTATCACGATATCATTTGTTTTGCATATATACTTGAGTAGATTTCGTGAACTTTCGGTACTTATTTCGTTTGGAAAATTATCTCAGGATGAATCGTTGGAAAAGCATGCATTGTGGTGAAAGTGGTCGAAATCTGAACTGAAGGCTGTTGCTGAACTATGATAAACTGGAAACTAATCCTAGCCGATCGGCTTAACTGGCTCAGCCGATCGGGTAACACTGGTAAGCCGATCGGCTAACTTAAGATGAACGGCTGGTTTAGTTCAAATGTGTTACAGCGGCTTGCCCTTGTTGAAAGCGTGTGATCAAGGATGAAGAAGCCGATCGCCTGGCTCTACTTTGCCGATCGGTTATGCTTACTGAGCCGATCGACTCTTCTTGTTCAGCCAAACGGCTAAAAAAGCGGGTACTGTGCTTCTTTCTCAGATCTGGATATAAGGCTCGGATGTCTACAAGATATTAAAGACGTGTGCAGCTGAGAATGAGGGGGCAATTAATTCTTTCAACTCCTTTATGGTCCAAAGTTTCCCTCCCTCTCTTTACACCATGGTTGGAAGCTTTGCAAGGTTTGGTTGGATTCTCCAAAAAGAAGAACTCAGCTGGAAAAGAAGGGGGCATCTCACCAAACAAAAATATACTTCATTTTTTTCCATCTTCTGGGTTTTTGGCTCTCAAGAAAAAAAAAACCCACGACACTTCACTTTTACTGGGTTTTCTCTCCAAAGAAAAAAACCCCACTTCATCTCACAACCAAAAATCATCACTTTCACTCTCAATTTTTACTTGCATTTCACTTGGAGATTGTGAGGAGAATATCAAGCAACACCATTTCATCAAGAACATTTGTTTCATTTATGGTGTAATCACTTTGGTATAATCTTTATCGAATTTAAATTCAAGTTCTTAATGATTTCCTTAAGTATTTGTGATTGTTGTTTGATTATGGTTATTATGATTGGCTAGTAGTTTTATGCTTGCTTGGATGAACTAACTAGTTGATTAGGGGTGTATATTTTGGTGTTAATTTATGCTTTGAGTTTGTGAATCATCCATGAATTTGTATGTGTTAGTTTGTTGTTGATATTAAATTTGTGGCATTTTAGCTAAGCGATTATAGCGAATGCTTATTGCTTATTAAAAATACCTATAAAGCAGTTTGTTTGTTATGAATGAACCATCATTTGTGGAAGAAAACATTTTGTGATTGTAACAACAATGAGCTAAATACATATAAGTTAGCAATTTTAGCGAATGTTTGTCGTGTGGATGAATTGTAACCTCATATAATCTTAATTTATGTATAATCAAAGAACCTTGTGTGTTTGAGCTTAATCTCATGAATTTGACTATTTGGTGATTTACTACTTGATATAGCGAACGTTTTCAACCAAGTAAATTGCTATTGATTATTTGTCTATAAATGATTGAACAAAATTGCGAAGGTAGTTTTGGAATGTGTTAAATGATTTAAGCTAAATTGTGCAAGTTGGTAACCATGGCGACGTCCGTTACTAGATTAAATCATAGGTTGGTTAATTGAAGTTGAACATTTGGTCTTAGCGAACGTTAAGCTTATGTTTGATGGATGTTACTTTGGCATATATTTAACCGGTTCTAACTTCACACCCTGAATTCACAAGTGAAATAGTCCAAGCAAGTATAGTTTTAAATATTTGAAAGTTTCAAATCAATCACTTTGACTCTTCAGAGTCCACCTGCCTAGTTTAATTAAAAATTGTAGTTTTAAGCATCGTGACAACTCGGTCACACAAACCACCCACATTTTATTTACATTCTTAAATTGCTCACACTTATCTCGATCATCTAAACTAAGTTCCCTTTGTTCGAACCCAAACTTACCAAACTATACTACTACACGATAGGGTCCACTGCCCGGTTGTGTTTTGGTCTAGCATGGTACTTTCTTGGTTACTTTTCAACGATAAATTTTATAACTAGGTTTAGCACATCAAGTTTTGGCGCCGCTGCTGGGGAACTTGTGTTTAGATCTTTATTTAAGTGTGTTTAATTGATCCTTTCTTGGAATTTAATTCTTGGAAAGTTATATATTTTGTTGTATTGCGCCGGTGCGTTTGACGGTTTTATCTTTTGTGCTCTTATAGGTTGATTTGGTAGTGGATGAACACATGGAGCTCGGGTAAAGAACTTCTTAGTCCTTTGTCCAATCTGGAGAAAACCACAAAGAGCAAACGGAGGAGGAAACCAAAGCAACGCCCTACGGATTCAACAAGTAGTCAAACGGAAACCGAATCATCTTCGTGTAACGAAATTATTGAAGAGACTTTTGAGGATGAACTTGTATCACCCGAAGAAGATCCGGTAACACCTTCTCAAGGGGAAGAAGAAATGGCGGATAAGGATGATACTCCAATATTATCAAGGACAAGGACCGTGGCGCCTACACCCGGATCGGCCATTCGAAGGCAAGACATCGAGAACGACAATTTTTCTTTAAAGGGCCACCATATGCAACTCATACGGGACACCCAATTTGATGTTAGAGTGCGGGCCGATCCGCACAAACATATAGCAAGTTTTCTAGAAATTGGTGAGTATTTCAAGTATGGGTCTAATATGGATGAAGCGATTCGATTAAGGACTTTTCCAATGTCCTTGTGTGGTGAAGCAAAATATGGTACCAAGAGCTAGAGCCCAACACCATTAGAACTTGGGACGAAATGAGGGAAGAATTTGTTAGAAGGTACTATCCTCCGGCTTTGGCCGAAAGATTGTTGAATGAAATCCGAGGTTTCAAGCAACAAGAGGGAGAGATGTCGCACCCCCAAATTATGATGCGGAAGCGGTTCGGGTTGGGGCACGACTAATCAATAATCATAGCACATAAGATATAATGAACGACTTTATATGCGTCGTTTTACAACTTTTATTGATAAAATCAAAGTTTACATCAAAAATATAGTTACATTAGCTCGGTTGAAATTGAGAGATTTAAGTACATAATTAATCTATACAAAATATAATAATGCAGCTAAATCTCTGATTGTTTGCATGCTGACTCGAGCTAATTGATCTTGATTGAGCAGTCCAACCTACTGCTGGTTACCTGTGATACATGCTAAAATGGGTCAGCGAAACGCTGGTGAGCTCACAGGTTTGTATGTCAACACATAATTGTATGAACCGCAAGATTTATAATTGAATTTAAAGTGCAATTAAGCAAAATAAAAGTTATACAGCCATGAGCACATAGTCTGAGCTTAAATTGAGTTGTCAGGCCCACTTAAGGAAACCTAACTTGAAATGCCCTCTACAAGTGCCTAATCCACACTCGTCTTCCCAAATGCTAATACGTCCGTTTGACCAGTTAGTGCGTGCTAACCCGGACGAGGATTGTCAATCCTATATGATATCATATACTAACATTCACGCTACAGATGTATTACCAGACTATGATATGGAGGACTTTATTGATTAGTCGAAAACAACTCATGCAGTATTTGATTAATTTGTACTTGCATTCAACATGTAAATAAAATGAGCATTGTAATCACACCCCTGATTGAAAAGCAGTAAAATAGGGGCCATGAGACTCACCTGAGCCTTGAGTGCTTATCGAAATAACTTGAATTGATTAGCTGTGAATTGATGTCCGAAGACTTGTAACCTTAGGGCGTCCAATACGCGCGATGGTTATTAATTGAATAGGTATCTTAAAAGACTACCTTTGTAGTTGTTCGTTCAACTATAATGTCCAAATTATCCCCATTTGGTTGATTGACTTGTCCAAACTACTATGATTTGGTTGATTAACTTGTGTTTAGAAAGTGTGTACGGTCCGTTGGTGATTGTTTGTAATAATAATTTTCAACATTATTATTTTGATTTTGAAGTGTTGTACTTAAAAAGTGTTCACAAACTTTTAGGTGACGGGGGTCCGGGGGCAGCGCCCTTGGTTGGCGGGGTTCCAGGGGTGGCAACCCCTGGCGGGGTCCAAGGGGCTGGCCCCTGGTTGGGGTCGAGGTGCTTTGGTGAAAAACGCATCTAGACTTGAATTTGGGTGAAATCAAGTGATAAAATTTAGGTCTCGACACTTAGTAAAAATTAGTTTGAAAACCTTCTGTTTTATGCGTCACATATAGTGACACTTAGGGCTTAGGCGACACTTAGGAAGTGTCGCATGAAATGACGGATTCTGATCTAATGGCGTCACTTGTGCAAGTGACGCATAGAGTGCGACACTTAAGGAAGTGTCGGTTGTAAGTGTCGGTACAAGTGTCATGAGTCACTAAGGTTAGTGACGGGTGAAATCAGTTCTCGATTATAGGCGTCACTTAGACAAGTGACGCTACGAGTGTCGGTTTATAGTGACGGGTATTGAATTTGCGACACTTAGGCAAGTGTCGGGAAAAAAGGGTTTTATGCGGCACTTAGGCAAGTGACGCAAAATTAGGGCTTTTAGCGACACTCAATGCGTCACTTAAGTGAAGCACGAAGTGACGCCATACTGCAGTCGTCGTTGCGTCACTTCGAGCTGTTGACGGATTTTTGAGCCAAAAATGAGTTTTCCGGCCATAGTTTGGTTTGATCCTTTTACCCAACCCATAAATGGACATTATAAGCTTATCTAAACCAAAATCAAGTATTATAACAAAGATTTAAGTGGTTTCGAGAATTTGTCGGAAACTTACAAATCAACTCCGTGAAAATCCGAAAAGATAGAACGATAGATCGAGATGCCGTGAATCTTTTACTCCAAATGAACGTGAAGATTCGAGGTCGTTTGAGGGTGTTATTTTGTGTTTTTTGATGACGATGGTGGAGGGTGTTTGAAAGAGAAAAGAAAGAGAAGAGAGAGAGAGAGAGAGAGAGAGAGAGAGAGAGAGAGAGAGAGAGAGAGAGAAATGGTGAAATGGGGGAAAGTGGAGTGGGGTGGGGGTTTTCCCCTCCCTTGGCCGGTTTGGGTGGGGCCCACGGGTGTGGGCTTCACCCATTTTTCGTTCCCTGCATTCGTGCTCCGCGCGGTGTTCGTTTTCCCGATCGTTTTGACGTTAAATATTTATTTTATACGTTTAAATGTACTTTTTAAGTTGCGAATAATTACCCAATATTTTTGTTGAAGTATTTTACCAAATACTTAATAATTGCGTTATAAAAATATAATGTTAACTCGTTTTGTTTGTTTGTGCGTTTAATATTTTAACCGCGTAACCGTTATTTGTACGATACGAATTTGAATTGAACTATTACCAAAATAGTATTTTGGATATAATCACGTTATTAAATAATGTTTTATTATTTAATAAAATTGTTCACCAAAGTCCGTATTTAATTGAACCGAATTACATTTGATTTGAAATTTGTACGATTTAATCAAATCGCATACTTGTATATATTCATCAACATATATTACTTGATACACAAATTAGCCTAACACATAACTAATTATATGTATTAAAACTTGATTAGGCATTAATTACTAGTCCTAATTTGACGGGTGTCACAAGAGACATTAGTGAAAGCATGGTCTCGGTTGAAGGAAATGTTGAGGAATTGTCATGGACATGGGCTATCAAAGGCGGATATTATCACGTTGTTTTACAATGGACTTGACATTGAATCGGCTAATGTTCTTGATGCCTCCGGAGGAGGCCTATTTCTCTACAAGACACCTAATGAAGCTTGGAAGGTTCTTGAGGATAAGGTCACTCAAAGTTTGAATTGGGCGAAAGATAAGGGAGGTAAACCGGTTAGGAAGCATGTTGCCTTCGCGGAAGGTAGTAGCGGAAGTGGGAGCTCGGATAATTCGGCCATGATGAAGGAATTGAAGGCAATTTCTTCTAAGTTTGATTCGCAATTTAAAACTCTAAAAGGTGAATTGAAAGAGCTTAGGGATGGTTGTGGTAAGTGTGGTGGCAATTATGCCACGGTCAATTGCATGCAAGATGATCAACCGATGATAGCGGATGAGGAAGATGTGAATTTCCTCCAACAAGGTAATTACCAAAGCGGTGGAAACTACCAACGTGGTGGCTTCCAAAATAGAAATTCGGGAGGATACCAAGGAGGAAACTACAATCAAGGAAACCGCTTTTCTCGCCCCAACCAAAACTACAACCAACCCCCAA
Source organism: Helichrysum umbraculigerum (assembly GCA_949592205.1). Taxonomy (NCBI): domain Eukaryota; kingdom Viridiplantae; phylum Streptophyta; class Magnoliopsida; order Asterales; family Asteraceae; genus Helichrysum; species Helichrysum umbraculigerum. Next base: position 85,363,726 of record CATIUR010000003.1, on the reverse strand, counting down.
ACCAAAATACCAACCCACATTTGGTTCAAAAACAAGAACCTACCCTATCACCAATGGAGCAAATGATGAAAGAGTTCATGGCAAAACAAGATGCTTGTACCGAAAGATTGAAGACCCAAATGACAAACATAAGGTTAAGCATGGAGCAAGGCCAAAAGAACCAACAAGCTTCCATTCAAGACTTGGAACGAAAGATGGATAGGTTGTCGGAGGGACAAAGTAGTAGACTAACCGGTGGTCTACCAAGCAACACCCAACAAAACCCGAGACAACCCTCTTCTTCTAGCGGTTCCAAACCATACCAACCACCACCTGCGAGGAATGAGCATGTGAATGCTATCACAACAAGGAGTGGGAAGGAGCTTCCACCGCCTCAAGCAAGGGCAAAAATGTTTCTAACTCTTTTGTGCAGGAAAATGAGGAGGAAGAAGAGATTGAAGAAAATGTTGATGAATCCCCACCAACGGTTACACCGGTGTCACCTACACCGGTTGTCAAAGTTTACAAGCCAAAAATCCCTTATCCTCAAAGGCTAAGGAAAGAAAAGATTGCAGCTCAATATGGTAAATTTGTTGATATGATCAAGGCCATTAGAATCAATGTGCCTTTGGTTGATGTCTTAGCGGGGATGCCGAATTATGCCAAGTTCATCAAGGATTTGGTGAGCAACAAAGACAAGCTTTCGGAAGCATCGGCAATGTTCTTGAATGAAGAATGCTCCGCTCTTATTCAAAATCAAATTCCACCGAAGCTTGGTGATCCGGGGAGTTTCATCATTTCGTGTAAATTGGGTAAAATCATTACTTGTGATGCACTTGCGGACCTAGGTGCTAGTATTAATATGATGCCATATTAATTGTATGCTAAATTGGCCCTAGGATTCTAACCCCCACCTGCATGAGTATAAGACTAGCCGATAGGTCATTCCAATATCCCGTTGGGATTGCGGAAAACATGTTGACAGAGGTAGGACAATTTACTTTCCCGGTTGATTTTGTGATCCTCGAAATGGAGGAGGATAGTAAAGTGCCCTTGATTCTAGGAAGACCATTTCTGCACACCGAGGATGCCATCATCCAAGTTAAGGATAAGAAATTGACCTTAGGAGTAGGACAAGAAATGATTGCTTTCACGGTCGATAAGGCCATGAAGCATCCTTATTCTACTGACGATTCTTGTTTTATAATTGATGTCATAGATGAAGCGGTGGATGAAGAATTGCAAAGTTTGGTTGGCATGGAATCGGAACTTGTTGACCTTTTGGAGTCAAATGAAGAAAGAATGACCGAGGAAGAGTTGGTCATGAGCATGGAAGAGGCCAATGATGAAGACGATCAAATTGATGATGAAAGCTTTGAGGACTTGAAAGGCGAGGACTACATGAGGATCAAAACTTCTTTGGAGGATCCACCGAAAGATTTGGAAATGAAGCCTCTACCGAGCCATTTGGAATATGCATATCTTCAAGAGGAGAACTTATTACCTGTTGTAATTTCTTCAACTCTTAAAAAATCTGAAAAATGCATGTTATTGGATGTGTTGAAAGCTCATAAAGGCGCCTTCGCTTGGCGTACATCCGACATACCCGGAATAAGCCCCTCGTTTTGCAAACACAAAATAAAATTTCTAAATGAGGCAAAACCCATTGTTCAAAGACAACGGAGGCTTAACCCGAATATGAAAGATGTCATCAAGAAGGAGGTTGTCAAGTTGCTTGATGCGGGTATCATTTACCCCATATCCGATAGTTCTTGGGTTAGTCCGGTGCATTGTGTACCGAAGAAAGGGGTATGACGGTTGTAGAAAATGACCAAAATGAAATGATACCCACTAGAACCGTGACCGGGTGGCGATTTTGCATTGACTATAGAAAATTGAATGACGCCACTAGGAAAGATCACTTCCCCTTACCATTCATTGACCAAATGCTAGAGAGGTTGGCGTGTAATGAGTATTATTGTTTCCTTGATGGATTCTCGGGATATTTCCAAATACCCATAGATCCCGAGGATCAAGAAAAGACCACCTTCACTTGCCCATTTGGGACATATGCCTATAGGAGGATGCCTTTTGGTCTTTGCAATGCCCCCGTCACTTTCCAACGTTGCATGATTGCCATTTTCCAAGACATGATTGAAGCCTCCATGGAAGTTTTCATGGACGATTTTTCCATATTTGGCAATTCATCTGATTCTAGCTTGGCTAATTTAAATAAGATGCTTGAAAGGTGCGAAAAGGCACATTTGGTCTTAAACTGGGAAAAATGCCATTGTATGGTAAAAGAGGGCATTGTTTTGGGACACAAAGTGTCGGGTGTGGGTATTGAAGTTGATCGGGCTAAAATTGATGTCATTGCTAAATTACCACCACCGACTAATGTGAAAGGCATTAGAAGTTTCTTAGGTCACGTCGGGTTCTATCGTAGGTTTATTAAGGACTTTTCGAAGATCACCCGACCCATGACCAAGGTACTTGAAAAATATGCCCCATTCGTATTTGATGGCCCATGTTTGAGTGCATTTTCGACTTTGAAAGACCAATTGACTAAGGCACCCATCATAGTTTCTCCCGATTGGTCCAAACCATTCGAGCTTATGTGTGACGCTAGCGACTTTGCCTTAGGAGCCGTCCTAGGACAAAGAGTTGATAACCATTTTAAACCAATCTACTTTGCTAGTAAAACCTTGAATGGAGCCCAACAAAACTATACGACCACCGAAAAAGAGTTGTTAGCCATGGTGTTTGCCTTTGACAAATTTAGGCAATACCTTGTTCTTTCAAAGACCATTGTTTTCACTAACCACTCGGCTCTAAAATATCTATTTGCAAAACAAGATGCTAAGCCCCGTCTCATCCGTTGGATTCTTCTCTTGCAAGAATTCGACATTGAGATAAAGGACAAAAGAGGAGCCGAGAACCTTGCCGCCGATCACTTGTCGAGATTGGAAAATCCAAATCTTGACAAGCAAGGCGATACTAATATTGATGATTCCTTTCCTGAGGAATTATTTTTGCAGGTAGGTGATGAGGCGGAAAAGGAGGATGAGGCACCATGGTATGCCGAGTTGGCAAATTATTTGGTTGGTGGAGTTTTGAGAAAGGGTATGAGTCACCAAGAAAAAAGTAAAATTTTCTCGAATTTGAAGCATTATTTTTGGGAAGAGCCTCACTTGTTCCGCGTTTGTGCGAACGGAATGATAAGAAGATGTGTCTCGGGTGGAGAGACAAGAGAGATTTTGGATGCATGCCATCATGGTCCAACCGGAGGTCACTATGGTCCATCGGTCACCGCCAAGAAAGTGTATGATGCGGGTTTCTATTGGCCGACCATCTTCAAGGAGGCAAATACTTTATGCCAAACATGTGATGCTTGTCAACGAACCGGAAACATCTCAAAAAGGGATGAAATGCCTCAAACAAGCATCCAAGTTTGTGAGGTTTTCGATATTTGGGGCATCGACTTCATGGGACCATTCCCACCATCCTTCAAGAATGAGTATATTTTGGTGGTGGTTGACTATGTGTCCAAGTGGGCGGAAGCTAAGGCTTTACCAAAGAATGATGCTCGTGTGGTCATTAATTTCTTGAAAATCTTATTTTACCGATTTGGGATGCCTAAGGCCTTAATTAGATACCGGGGAAGTCACTTTGCAAATGCCCAACTCGAAAAGGTCCTTAAAAAGCATGGGGTAAATCACCGGTTTTCGACATCATACCACCCACAAACGAGTGGTCAAGTTGAGAACACCAACCGTGCCTTGAAGAGAATATTGGAGAAATCGGTGAAAGACAACCGGTCTATATGGTCCAAGAAGTTGGAAGATGCATTGTGGGCGTTTCGAACCGCTTACAAAACACCCATTGGCACAACACCATACCGGTTACTCTATGGCAAGACTTGCCATCTACCACTTGAAGTTGAACACAAAGCGTATTGGGCACTCAAAAATTGTAACATGGATTTGCTTGAATCCGGTGAGAAGAGAATGTTGCAACTTCATGAGCTAGATGAGCTTAGATTGCAAGCCTCTGAGAATTCTCGTCTTTACAAAGAGAGGACCAAAGTGTTACATGACCGGAAGTTGAAAACGAGAAAGGAATTCAAGGCCGGTGACAAAGTTCTTTTGTTCCAATCTCACTTCAAATTAAAGCAACCTAAGTTCAAGCCTAGGTGGACCGGTCCGTATTTGGTGAAGCATGGTTACCCGTCCGGATACGTGGAACGGATGGTGGAACTTTCATTGTTCACGGGCATCGTTTGAAACTATACCATGAAGAAGATAAGGAGAGCGAGTGGGAGGAGCTCGCGACTTACCCCAAGAACAAATGAATTCAGGGTCGAGTCTAGCTTGGACTCGTTAATAAATGAAGCCCGAGCACGAGGAAACTCGTGATTATATCCTTTTTGTTATAATTTGTATTTTTGTTTGCATTGTTGATCTATTTTTGAACTGTTGCTGCTGTTGCCTGCTTAATATTTTGTCCCATTATTTGCTGAAATCTGCTATCTGTTTGCTGCATCTCATTATCTGTTTTCGAAGTGTGAGCCGATCGGCTGAGCTATTAAGCCGATCGGTTATGGTCTTGTTAGCCGAACGGCTAAATTAAGCCTATCGGTTAGTTATTTGCAAATTGTGATCAGTAGCAAGCCCTTATCCGAGGTCGTAATTTCGCCTTGTCATAGCAGTTCGGGGTGGTAGGCAGCCGTTCGGTTGAGGCTCGAGTGTAACACCCGCCAACTTAGGGCTTTAATTAGTGCCTAAGCTACTTGTAATTATGTGTATTTAGTTTTGTAATACTCTAAATGTATGTAACATTTTGGTGTAATTACATACACGCGTACGCGATTTGTTTAAATCGAACACTTGTAAACCGGACGAGGTCCGATGCTAATTAATATGGACGTTGGTGACAAACCTTTAAATAATGTGGAATTATCCAAACAAATATTATTTGTATTAATATATTGTGAAAATATATTACACGTATATCGTATCATTTAAAACACTCCAAAAGTAACGAAAGCACACGAAACACGCCCAACAAACGAGAATAACCCAAGTTATATTTTTATAATCCCTTATTAAGTGTTTTGATAAAACGCTCCATTTAGAAATATTTTCGATAAACTTTAACATAAAACGCGGAACAAACATTTAATCAATCGCAAAAAGTAAAGTAAATTGAGAAACAAGAACACGTTAGCCCGAGACCCAAATGGGTCGGCCAAACCCGCGGAGCCAACCCAACCCGCGACCCATGACCCAACTACCTTAAAACCCCTTTTTGTTGCTCCATTTTTCCCATTTCCACCAACTTGAAACACACACTCTCCTCCTCTTTGCTCTCAAAACCGCAGCCCCCGGACCCCCGTCATTTGATATTGTAAATACTTTTCGCACTAAGTGTCAAACACTTACAAATAACGAAACCTGATTCAACGATACATACAATAATAACACTTTTGGATTATTATTACAAACCGTCACCAACGGGCTATACTTGTTTTCCAAACTATAAACGGATTACTAAACAAACACTTGGACATTTCCTAGTTGAGTGGACAACTAGCATGGGTGATCTTTTAAGACACCAACTTATTTACTTGTTTACTTACAACCTTGTGCGTTTCGGACGCCAGAAGGTTTCAGGGTTCTGAGAACCGACATACGGACTTACATCCGCCTTACTTGGTTGATTTCACATACGCACTTACTAGACTCAGGTGAGTCTTACAGCCCCACTTTTACTGTTTTTATACTTTGGGGTGAGATACTTAGCAACTGTTTTACATATGAACACAATGTACTGAACTGATTACCTTACTGTTTACACACAACGCATGAGTTACTTTTATCCACTAAAAGCCTCATATTCGTAAGTTGTTAGTTATGGACTTAAGCGCGATTACTAGTAGATGGATCCATTTGGGACTGACAATCCCTGCCTGGGGTGGTAGCGCCACCACGTACTGATTTACACGTAGAAACAGGCATATTAGTATTTGTTACATATGAGTGTGCGGATAGCACTCACGGGGGTACGTGATATATTCACACTACACGGTTAAGCTTCAACTTATGAGCTCATGGCACTGTACTGATTTACTGATTTACTTACTTGGCTTGATAGCAATACGGGTACATACTTGTGGTTCATAACGCTTATTTAATACTAAACCTGTAAGATTCACCAACCTTTTTGGTTGACACTTTTTAGCTTTGTATCTCAGGTACACTTACGGAGTAGGATCACTCCAGGATTACTAGCTAGAGTCGCATGATTTCCAAACTGCATTTAACGGAGATTCTTAGCATTATCTTTTGTATATTATGATTATGTAATAGAATCTCCCGCTATACGCGTGGACTCTAGGAAACTACATTTTTGTATACGAAAACCTACGGTTTTCAAACGATTATTATTTATGAAAACATTTCGAAACGTCTCATTTAGAGGTCGTTTACTATTAATCTTGCGCTTTGTTTATTGATTAGTAACACCCAATGTATGCTTCCGCAACTCGTTAAATTTGAGGGTGTTACAGATTGGTATCAGAGCCTAAGGTTATAGTGAACTAGGTTGCATTTAGCGGGCCTAGACTATGACCGTTAGGCTGTATTTCCCCATTAGGTATGATTGGTTCAGGGATTACATCATACGAGTTTAATTTAACATAGCCTGATCAACTATGTATAATTAAATAAAGATGATGTAAGAACTGAAACAGTTATGTTGAACCGGAATACATTAGTTGACTCTGAACGTGAGAGAAACGGAACTTATAATTGCTTGTGTTAGACACTCTAGGCTATATTATATTATGTGTGATTAATATGTATATAGGCCTCACTACTACTAACGTTTTGGTCTCAGAAATGGCAAACACACCACCCAATTCATCGCACTCTCAATCCGGGTCGCAAAACCCGAGGGTAGCTAGGAGGAACGCCAGGTTGCCTCGAGCTGGCCCGTACTCTACCCACTTCACCTTGCCGACCTTAGCCGCTAGGGTGAACCAACACGAGCAACGACTTCGCACCATGGATGTCGTGTTGCAGGAAACAAACGAAAACTGGCGTATTACATCTCTTGAACGCATCGAACAAGTCACCGAGGATCACGAAACCACCGTTAATAATGTGGACGTTCTTTTCAACAAAGTGGTGGAGATAAGCGTGGAAACCGCTCTTTTGAAACACAGACTTGATGAGTGTGAACAACGCTCATGGGAAACGGAAGAATATACCCGTGGATTGGTACAGCGACTAGCATTAGCTGAAGACAATGCTCGACAAGCCAGCAGACTTGCAAATACTGTGGATCGTCTCATCGAAATGATGGAGCAGATTAACCTACGTTAAGACTAGCGTAGTGTTTGTTTTGTAAACTATCCTGTAATCTAGTAACTATCTAAGCACTACTCTATGTTTCAGTCAGATGTAATTATTCCCGACACCTTTTGTAATACATCCGCAGGATGTAACCTTTGAACTCGTATCATCTATCAAATATTCCTTGTTGTTTCGACTCATATTAATTGCCATAATCCTTTTTCATATTGATGTTATGTATTACCATCTTTATACATGTACATCTGAAATAAATGCAATTTTCTTACAAAATCTCATGTATCTTCATTTCTTTTATTGAAGAATCATGCCGCCAAAGTCAAGACCTTACACTGATGCTCAGATCACGTCACTCATAACCCAGGCTGTTACTGAAGCCTTGGCTCGGAATACTCCATCAAACTCCACAAGAAACAGTGATGCCGCTGAAACCTCTGCTGCTAAACCTTGTTCATACAAGGATTTTCAAAACTGCAAACCCTTGAGCTTCAAGGGGACCGAAGGAGCCATCGGACTTATCAGATGGTTCGAAAAGATGGAATCCGTTTTCCGCATCAACAAATGTGCGGAGGACGACAAGGTCAAATTCTCCACCTGCACCCTTGAAGATGGTGCCCTCTCGTGGTGGAATTCCTATACCCAGTCTGTGGGTATTGACACCGCTTACCTACTCCCTTGGGAGGATCTAAAGAAAATGCTCACGGATGAGTATTGCCCGTCCGAACAACTTCACAAGCTGGACGAAGAGTTCTGGAACTTAAAAGTGCAAGGAACTGATATCGTTGGATACACCACCAGATTCCAACAACTCACCGTCCTTCGCCCAGCTATGGCAGGTACTGAACCTGAAAAGATTAAGAAGTACATCCGCGGCCTCCCGGAACCCGTCCGGGGAAATGTCGCCTCATCAAACCAAACCACCCTTCACGGTGCCATTCGGTTGGCCCATGAACTTTTAGCCATGAACGAGGACCCAGAACCACCCACTCCATCCTCCAACAGCAATAAAAGAAAATGGTCCGACAACCACAACAACCACCAAACCAAGAAACCTGAGACCATTAAAGCCTACACCTCCAGTTCTGATGACAAGGGAGCGTACAAGGGAACCAAGCCCTATTGCTCAAAGTACCAACGACACCACCATGGTTCGTGTCCCTGTAGCAAGTGTAAGAGATTTGGACACTTGGCTAAGGATTGTAGATCAAACACCACTGACACCAACACCTCTGCACCAAAGACTTGTTATGGGTGCAACGGCACGGGGCATTTCAAGAAAGACTGCCCAAAGCTGAACAACAACAACAACAAGAACAACAACAATGCTCGAGGAAGAGCTTTTGTGCTGAAATCTGGGGAAGCCCGTCAAGACCCGAATGTGGTCACGGGTACGTTTCTTCTCAACAACTTGACTGCATCTGTATTATTTGATACTGGTGCTGATAAGAGCTTTATTTCTGATGAGTTTTATCCACTACTTGACACCACACCTATTGCCTTAGATTCTAAGTACACTGTAGAATTGGCAAACGGAAAACTTATTGAGGCCGACAGTGTGATACCTAATTGCACTTTGAACCTAGCTAACGAGCTCTTTTCCATTGACTTGATACCTGTCGAAATCGGCAGCTTTGACATCATCGTCGGTATGGATTGGTTGTCCAAGCACCGAGCCGAAATCGTTTGTTTTGAGAAAATTGTACGCATTCCTCTCGTCACCGGTGGAACTTTGAGCATACAAGGGGAGGCCGGTGGGACGAGAATAAATATCATTTCTTGCATGAAAACCCAAAAATACTTGAGAAAAGGGTACCAGGCAATCCTCGCACACGTTATGGAGAAAAAGTCGGTGGAGAAGCGACTTGAGGATGTGCCTATTGTTCGAGACTTCCCAGAAGTCTTTCCTGAAGACTTGCCTGGCCTACCGCCAACTAGACAAGTCGAATTCTCTATTGATCTTGTGCCCGGCGCAGCACCCGTGGCACGATCCCCTTACCGACTAGCCCCATCCGAACTTCAGGAGTTGTCTACTCAGTTACAGGAACTCCTGGACAAGGGATTTATTCGACCAAGTTCCTCACCTTGGGGAGCTCCGGTCCTGTTCGTGAAAAAGAAGGACGGTTCTTTCCGTATGTGCATCGACTATCGTGAACTCAACAAGTTTACTGTCAAGAACCGTTACCCACTTCCTCGTATTGATGACCTGTTTGACCAACTTCAGGGGTCGAGTTTTTATTCCAAGATCGATCTACGGTCAGGTTATCACCAACTCCGAGTTCGTGACGAAGATATTCCTAAAACGGCCTTCCGAACTCGTTACGGGCATTACGAATTCCAAGTGATGCCATTCGGATTAACCAACGCACCGGCGGTATTCATGGACCTTATGAATCGGGTGTGCAAACCTTACCTTGACAAGTTCGTTATCGTTTTCATCGATGATATTCTGATTTACTCGCGCAATGAGCAAGAACACGCGCAACACCTGAAAACCATTCTAGAATTACTCAAACACGAGGAATTATATGCCAAATTCTCCAAGTGTGAATTCTGGATGCAAACCGTTCAATTCCTTGGACACGTCATTGACAATCAAGGGATACATGTCGATCCTTCAAAAATTGAGGCTATCAAGTGCTGGCAGGCACCCACTACACCCACAGAAGTACGTCAATTCTTAGGACTCGCCGGATACTACAGGCGGTTCATTGAGAATTTTTCAAAAATAGCCCTACCTCTCACTGCACTGACTCAAAAAGAAAAGAAGTTCGATTGGACTGACAAACAGGAGTCAGCTTTTCAGCTACTAAAACAGAAACTCTGCAGCGCACCCATCTTATCTTTACCCGAAGGCAACGATGACTTCGTGGTATACTGTGATGCTTCACACCAAGGTCTTGGTTGCGTGTTGATGAAACGAGACAAAGTCATCGCTTACGCCTCTCGACAACTCAAGGTCCACGAAAAGAATTACACAACTCATGACCTAGAGTTGGGGGCTGTGGTATTCGCTCTCAAAATCTGGAGACACAACTTATACGGTACCAAGTGTACAATCTTTACTGACCATAAAAGTCTCCAACATATCTTCGATCAAAAGGATCTCAACATGAGGCAACGTCGATGGGTCGAGTTGCTTACTGATTACGATTGCGAGATCCGCTATCATCCGGGCAAGGCAAATGTTGTTGCAGATGCCTTAAGCCGAAAAGAACGAGTGAAACCACTTCGAGTTCGAGCTCTCAGTATGACCATTCACAACGACCTCATCAATCAAACTCTCACCGCTCAACTCGAAGCACTCAAACCAGAAAACTTGATAAACGAGGCCTTGCGGGGCATGGACAAACAATTTGAAACCAAACCTAACGGGGCCAAATACTTCTCGAATCGAATCTGGTTACCAAGTTTTGGGAACCTGCGAGACTTGGTGATGGATGAAGCTCACAAGTCTAAATACTGTATACACCCTGGTGCCGACAAAATGTATCATGGCATCAAGGAAATGTATTGGTGGCCCAACCTGAAAGCTGACATTGCAACCTATGTTAGCAAGTGTCTTACTTGTTCCAAAGTTAAAGCTGAACACCAAAAACCTTCCGGTCTGCTACAACAACCCGAAATACCACAATGGAAATGGGAGCAGATCACCATGGATTTCATTACTAAACTCCCGAAAACATCTAACGGTTGCGATACCATTTGGGTGATCATCGACAGACTCACTAAGTCTGCTCATTTCCTGGCTATCAAGGAAACTGACAAAATGGAACGTTTGACACGAATCTACCTGAAAGAGATTGTGTCAAGACACGGCGTGCCCATCTCAATCATCTCTGATAGAGATGCTCGATTTACTTCTCACTTCTGGCAATCCTTACAAAAATCTCTCGGTACTCGTTTGAACATGAGTACTGCATACCACCCACAAACTGACGGCCAGAGCGAACGAACTATACAAACACTGGAGGATATGCTACGAGCCTGCGTAGTGGACTTCGGTAAAAACTGGGAAAATCACTTACCATTGTGCGAATTCTCATACAACAACAGCTACCACACCAGCATTAAGGCTGCACCCTTCGAGGCACTGTACGGACGTAAGTGTCGGTCACCTATCTGTTGGACTGAGGTGGGAGATACACAACTCACCGGTCCAGAAATCATTCACGAAACCACTGAAAAGATCGTCGGCATACAAAACCGACTGAAAGCTGCGCGTGACCGTCAGAAAAGCTATGCTGACGTGAGACGCAAACACCTAGAGTTCCAGGTGGGAGATCGAGTTCTTCTGAAAGTGTCGCCTTGGAAAGGCGTCATCCGTTTTGGCAAACGTGGGAAACTGAATCCCAGGTACATTGGACCATTCGAGATCCTTGAAAGGATTGGTCCAGTGGCTTACCGACTGCAGCTACCTACCGAACTCAGTAGCGTGCACCCTATCTTCCACATTTCTAACTTAAAGAAATGTCTGTCTGATGAGACACTGATTATACCCCTCGATGAGATACACATTGACGACAAACTACACTTCGTCGAGGAACCCGTGGAAATACTGGACCGTGAGGTCAAACGTTTAAAACAGAGTCGTATTCTCATCGTTAAGGTCAGGTGGAATTCGAGGCGTGGTCCTGAATTCACTTGGGAACGAGAAGACCAAATGCGACTGAAATACCCACACTTGTTCACAGACCCTACTCCTACCAACACCACAACTACAAGTTAATTTCGGGACGAAATTCTCCTAACAAGGGGAGAATGTAACACCCGCCAACTTAGGGCTTTAATTAGTGCCTAAGCTACTTGTAATTATGTGTATTTAGTTTTGTAATACTCTAAATGTATGTAACATTTTGGTGTAATTACATACACGCGTACGCGATTTGTTTAAATCGAACACTTGTAAACCGGACGAGGTCCGATGCTAATTAATATGGACGTTGGTGACAAACCTTTAAATAATGTGGAATTATCCAAACAAATATTATATGTATTAATATATTGTGAAAATATATTACACGTATATCGTATCATTTAAAACACTCCAAAAGTAACGAAAGCACACGAAACACGCCCAACAAACTAGAATAACCCAAGTTATATTTTTATAATCCCTTATTAAGTGTTTTGATAAAACGCTCCATTTAGAAATATTTTCGATAAACTTTAACATAAAACGCGGAACAAACATTTAATCAATCGCAAAAAGTAAAGTAAATTGAGAAACAAGAACACGTTAGCCCGAGACCCAAATGGGTCGGCCAAACCCGCGGAGCCAACCCAACCCGCGACCCATGACCCAACTACCTTAAAACCCCTTTTTGTTGCTCCATTTTTCCCATTTCCACCAACTTGAAACACACACTCTCCTCCTCTTTGCTCTCAAAACCGCAGCCCCCGGACCCCCGTCATTTGATGTTGTAAATACTTTTCGCACTAAGTGTCAAACACTTACAAATAACGAAACCTGATTCAACGATACATACAATAATAACACTTTTGGATTATTATTACAAACCGTCACCAACGGGCTATACTTGTTTTCCAAACTATAAACGGATTACTAAACAAACACTTGGACATTTCCTAGTTGAGTGGACAACTAGCATGGGTGATCTTTTAAGACACCAACTTATTTACTTGTTTACTTACAACCTTGTGCGTTTCGGACGCCATAAGGTTTCAGGGTTCTGAGAACCGACATACGGACTTACATCCGCCTTACTTGGTTGATTTCACATACGCACTTACTAGACTCAGGTGAGTCTTACAGCCCCACTTTTACTGTTTTTATACTTTGGGGTGAGATACTTAGCAACTGTTTTACATATGAACACAATGTACTGAACTGATTACCTTACTGTTTACACACAACGCATGAGTTACTTTTATCCACTGAAAGCCTCCTATTCGTAAGTTGTTAGTTATGGACTTAAGCGCGATTACTAGTAGATGGATCCATTTGGGACTGACAATCCCTGCCTGGGGTGGTAGCGCCACCACGTACTGATTTACACGTAGAAACAGGCATATTAGTATTTGTTACATATGAGTGTGCGGATAGCACTCACGGGGGTACGTGATATATTCACACTACACGGTTAAGCTTCAACTTATGAGCTCATGGCACTGTACTGATTTACTGATTTACTTACTTGGCTTGATAGCAATACGGGTACATACTTGTGGTTCATAACGCTTATTTAATACTAAACCTGTAAGATTCACCAACCTTTTTGGTTGACACTTTTTAGCTTTGTATCTCAGGTACACTTACGGAGTAGGATCACTCCAGGATTACTAGCTAGAGTCGCATGATTTCCAAACTGCATTTAACGGAGATTCTTAGCATTATCTTTTGTATATTATGATTATGTAATAGAATCTCCCGCTATACGCGTGGACTCTAGGAAACTACATTTTTGTATACGAAAACCTACGGTTTTCAAACGATTATTATTTATGAAAACATTTCGAAACGTCTCATTTAGAGGTCGTTTACTATTAATCTTGCGCTTTGTTTATTGATTAGTAACACCCAATGTATGCTTCCGCAACTCGTTAAATTTGAGGGTGTTACATCGAGAGCCGTTCGGCTGGGTCATTTAAGCCGATCGGCTATGAATACGTGTGGACTAATTTTCTTTAAGTCTAAAACACTGGAAATGCACTCATTCACAAACACATAGCAGCCGCTCTTCTCTCCTTTGTCTCTCTGCTATACCCGATCCACCACACCCAAATCACTAAAATTCATATTCTAAACTCAAATCTTTCAAGAAATCACTCCATAATCATGTCTAGACCATCAAAGGTACTTTTAACATCCTCAAATCTTTCAATCCATTGATTTTTGGGTATGAACTTGAAATTAGGGTTTTGCTAAAATCAAGTGTGGGGATGTTATTAGTTGGTCTTTATTGTTGATTATGCTTTATACATGCTTAATGCTTCATTTATACCACGATTCCTAGCTTGATTTACTTGATTTTGGTACTTTGAAAATTAGGGTTTGTATGCTAATTTGGGTAATCCGAATCTTGTGATTTGTATGTGGTATTTGGTGTTGATTGAAGTATAATTCATGTTTGCTAAGCTTAATATAGTTGAATTATTGATTAATTTCAATTTGTGGGATGATTTAGCAATTAGGGTTTATGTGAAATTTGGGGAAGAAACAGTTGACTTTTTCTGGTCGAACTTTGACTTTGACTTTGACTATCTTAATGTAACTTTTGATTGTAATGCATATCTTGATTCCAATTGAGTGATCCTTATTGCTCAATTCAAGTTTATGTTTGATATTAGAGTTATGTGCTTATGTGATAGTTACTCGGTTTAGTATGAAATCTTGATTGTAAGGCACACTTGCGTTGAAGTATGTGTCATTGGTATGATTCAAGTGTTGTTTAATATTAGATTATATGCTACTCCTTGCAAAGTTTAAGTTTTGATTGTAAGATTTGTCAGTGATGGTCGGTTTGGATTATGCATGCATGATTAGTTTTGTGCTATGTGGTAAGGTGATAGCTTCATGTGTTTTGCTTCTTGGGGATGTTATTGTTTGTGACATTAATCGCTCATTTTGCGAAGTTTGTGCTAACTCTAACATCCATTTCGGGAATTTTGTATGTTTGTTGTGTTATGTGTGCAGAAAAACAGGCAAAACCAAGGCCAAACCTCCGCACCTCAACACCCTCTCAGTGTCTTCGCAGCTTTGCTTCCGCGAGACCGCCATCCTCACTTGGTTTTTGAGCCCCATCATCGTCGTTATCTTGAGAATAATGAGGCTTTGTTTAAAATCCACAAAAAGAAATGTGAGTACCCGCGAGTAATTGACTAGAACCCACTGAATGTGGTCAATTACGCTCACAAAGTCAGGACAGCCCTAACTCAAACCATGCGCTTCGATGGTGAAGAATTCGATGTACACGATTTTGAAAAGCTTATTGCGATTCGTGAGCCAATATATGAGGAGTTAGTCATGGAATTCTTAGCTAGCTTAGAGATATACATGGTTAGTGAAATGGATGAGAGGTTTTTGGTTTTCAAACTTGGTGGGGAGCCCCGTCAGTTAACCCTTAGGCAGGTTGCAGCAAGTCTGGGTATCTACACTGATGAGGAATTTGAGTCAGATTGGTTTGATCGGTACATCATGACCGGTGCTAGGTTAGATGAGGGGGAATGTAGTTTTGCGGTGTGGGCAAGATTCAGTGATACACCGTACCTCTCGGGCAAGAATCTGGCTAAGACAATCAAGTTCCCATTATACAATGTTATTCAGAAAATGCTTTCTCTTACGCTTACACTTTGGGGTTCTAATAAAGAGAAGGTCACATTGATTGATTTGTGGTTTTTGGACAAGATTAGGAATAGAGAAAGAATTAACCTACCGTATGTGGTGGGGAAGTTCCTTCATTCTTACGCTACTGGGGCCAAACCGCAATCAAGGCTATGTGGAGGACACTTTATAACCCGATTTGCCAAAAGTCTGAAGGTTAACCTGAGGCCCCGTAACCACCCGTACACCCTTGTTGAGGACCCGGGTCTCCCTGTGGGAATTGAGATGTATTGTAGCGCAGGGGTGGTCCAGCGTCAGGGAGGCACATATATCCCTTTCGCTACCTCCAGTATTGACGCGCTCGCCGTACCTAGGGCCGGTGCCCGAAGAAAGAGGGCCACTTCCCGACAAGTTCCCGACGAAGATGAAGATAATGAAGAAGAAGAAGAAGAAGAGGAAGCGGAGGAGGAGGAACAAGAGGAGCAGGGTCGGAGAATTCCGGGTCAGAGTTCTCAATCTGGGGAACCCGCATATTGGCAAGGCTTTATGACAAGCTTTGACAATATGCGGTTAGAACAGGATAGGAGGTGGCAGCAACAGGAAACTTGGCATAGGGAGCACGTAAATTTTATGGATGAGTCCAGATACGAATTGGGAGCTAATCGATACCAGAATGATTGGCTCATTCACGACCATGAGCGGATGGGCCACCATGTGCCCACCCCTTATCATCACCCACCCCGTTGGGGCGAGCCTGGTGGTATTCTCCCTGCCCCAGTTTATGATCGCGATGCTGCTTTGGTTGAGCTCCAGCGACATCAGGAGCATATGCACACTTCATCATATCATCAGCAGCAGCAGGATTGGGGCACTTCTTGGTCCTCTCCTCCATCTTCCACCCAGCAGCATACGTGGACCGTTCCCGAGCCATCTAACTGGCAGCAAGAGGCTCAGCATCATTGGCTCTTTGGCTCACCCTCACCGTATCAGCAGCAGCATCCACAGGATCCCACCCAAGACCCACCCCATGGTGGGGGTTGGTTGTAGTTTTATTTTCCTTAAATAAGTTTGTAACTGTTGAACAATTTTCTATTCTTTGTTGTTTTTCCTTATGGTACTTTGAATGATTAGCATTCATTTACCCTTTTTATTTTTATTTTTGTTATTATTATTATCTATATTTACTAAAGTTTCTTAAAAAAAAAACTTGTGTTTGTTTGCTTGTCTCATTTTTAGCATGCCGAGCTGGAATGGATCTCCCGTTTATCAAGAGCTAGCTCATGCTTCCACGCCTTTATGCAAATCCCCCGGGGAAGTTCTCGTTCCTTTTTACCTCTCGCACTCATACTTATATTGGATTATTTTTGCATTGGGGGCAATGCAAATCTCAAGTGTGGGGAGGCAAATTCACTTAAATTCCATTTTTAGTAAACTGTCATTTCTTGCCTTTTATTGGGGTTTGTAAAAGTCTATTGCCTTCCCAATCGAACTTTACGAATCCTATTAACGGGCCTTTGGTCACTTATTAGGTCTGTTATTGATCTTGGACCCAATAGATTTTTGCAAATTCCAATGATGGGTCGGAAATGATATTTTGCTAGGAATGTGCTTGTCCTTGAAAGATTGATTGCTTTGAAATTTTAATCTTGTAAAATCTAGTGAAAGTGATTTAATCTTCCCTCTTGCAACTTAACCTTTTGAGATGTGTCATAAAAAGCAACCTAATAAGGTGAATTGCATAACTAGCACACTTGTAGCCTCCACTATAAATTGTGAGAAATTTGAGCCTTATTGAGAAAAACACTTATCTTTAGTGTTTACATTATTTGTTGCTATGAGTGTGCTGGTGATTGTAGTTTGTTCTAGAACTTGCCCTAGTGATGCATCTCGAGACCGCTGTGGGATCACAGAAATGTGATATAGGTGGGGTCGAAGACGATGAGGCATTCTTAGGATTGGGATCTTATTTTCTGTTTTAAACCATTTACATCCAGTCCACACAGGTCGTTAGCACTCATTTTTGGTGCTAAGAAACCCTTAGAAAACTTCCACATTCACTCCACTAAAAATTTTAGCCTTATTTTTGTGTAGTCATTACCCAAATCACATATTTTTCTTAAATGTTGCCTAATTGGAATTTTAATGAGTTTTATCTAAAATGTGGCTTAAACCGTTTTAAGGTGGGATTCTAGTGTTAAATTCTATGATTGAAATTGCAAGAAATGAAAATTGTTGAATGTTGAAGTTAAACGATTGAAGTAGAAAGCAATAAAACTAATGGAAGTTAACAACTAAGCTTAATGTTTATGGTTGGATGATTGTAGTCAACTAAATGGCCTTTGAATTTGATATCGCGTAAAAAGTCACGTTTTTACCACCGATATCTCTCTCATTCTGGAGCAATACTTGGCATTTGGACTCAAACAACGCACAAATCATTGATAATATGCTAAGAAGATCAAAACAAGGTTGCACGAGCAAAATCAAGCGAAACGGCCGAAAAACGAAGATTTCACGCACGTTTGAAGATTCAAGACATCAAAACGAGATTTCAATACAAAAGGCCCATCACCAACATCTATCTTTACCAAGATGTTCGTTTTCAAATTACGAATCCAACAGAAGAAGAATCAACAAAAACGGACGAAGAATAAAGATTCTACGTACGCCAGAAAATCCAAACGATTCGCACGACACATCTAAAGTTCAGAGATATATTTTTGGGATATCTTTTCATCAAAGTCTTCGTTTTTGAATTACAAATCCAACAAAAAAAAGAATCAATGCAAACGGATGCATAATGAAGAAGATACGCGCGAAACGAGCAACGAGGCAACGGGCGACGAACCGGGGCTGGTGGCAGCCAGCCGCTGGCTGCTGCCACCCCCCATCCAGATCCCTCTTTTTGTTCCTTGCGTGTACCCGATGCTACACCTTTCCGCAACTTTACGTACCCGGTGCTAGACCTTTCCACAACTTTACGTACCTCGTGCCACTATATGCCCGTACCCGGTGCCACTACCTTTTTCACCTTTTGCTATTTTGAGCTTCTACTTGCTAACGTGCACCAAAACTCTCCTATAAATAGGAGCCATGGGGGTTCATTTGAAAATGCACCATATATATTCCACACTTTGGAAAACACACATTTCTATATCTTTATTTCTTTGTAATTGTAATTCTTCCAAGTTAATTAGACTAGCTAATTAACTAGTCGAGGAAGATTTGTACGGAGGTGCTCTGGGATGCATATTTTAGCTACGAGTTACTTGTATCTCTTTCCAGGTGTAAATCTATCGTTCGTATTTAAATATGCTTGTTTTCTTTTCTTTAATAAATTTAAATATGCATGCTAGAACTACCATGATTAGCTAAATAACTCAATTGTCTGCTATGATAGTCGTTTAGGAAGTATTAAATATGTGACTATGTGGTATGTTATGAGATTGCGGATGGTTTACATTACAAATAGATATAGGAATTAAATCTTTATCGTTTATCTGCCCAACTCATGTTGTGACTAAAACCTTATCCGAAAATGAATGTAGCTAACTCATAGGGTACGGGTCACTTAGTTATACTATGTTAGATTGAATCATTGAGCTCGGCATGGGCGGTGTTCTCTAGACCAAAATAGGATCCAAGAGACACGGAACATGGGAATAGAGGTAGATTAAGATTAAATTAATATAGACGATATTTTTGAGACAACTTTCGGAATATCCTCGACTTAGATAATACTTTTGAATGCTTATGTTGAACTGTTGCTTTGATCGTCTTATTGCATGTTCTTGTTTGATTGTTGCCTTAGGATCATCATAATAGTGAAATATAAACGGCATTAATTATCGTGAAATAATATGACGGCCCATATTCGACTGTTCTTTGATATAGTACTGGAAACGCTTACGGCGGAGTACAAATGTATGGAAGTCAAGAACGACCGAAGGTAGTTGTATTATGAATCGAATAACAAACATATTACTTAGGTTTCTATTTGTGGCATAGATCATCCCTGTTTTGTTGCATCCCTGAGTAATGTTGATAGCTCGTACGAATAAGTGATGACACGTTATCCGGCCGCCTAGACCAGTTAGCCCAACCTATTCCGGTAAGGATAACCCTCGTTCATAAGATTGTTTATTTAACAAACTATGCCATGATTCGGACATCTCTGACGACCGAGATTGGGGAATAGGATTCGAGGTTAACTGTCGGATAACGTGGGTGTACATTTGAGAGAACTTTCGGTGTATACTTTAATATATTTTGCAATCCACGTGACATTCTATTTTCCTGATTGTGGACACCTCCGCGTTAGTCCGATAGAAGGATTGTAGTAATAGCTCACATCAACTTACGAACTTATCTTCATTAAAACTCTCCATATTTAACAACTTTTAAACCACGTCATAGTAGACAATCACTTTAATTGCTGAACGCCCGAAGTAACCTCCACCTTTTAATTTAATTTAGTTTAGGAAACCCAAAACCAAAACCAACTCTTTCAAACCTAGTTAAACGCATAAAAGTTTCTAAAACCCCTAGTTTCAATTTGTCGCGTTTTGAAGAACGATCCTAGGTCATACTTATCCTTTGCTAGCCCTTTGATTAGCATAATAAGTAACCCTAGGCCCCAGCTTTATAAATTAAAAACACCCACTGTTGTAACTGGATAGTTATCGTTAACGACACCGACCTAATCGGACGCAACAGAATTCCTAAACAAGTAGTTCTCAGAGGGTGTTTTACACCTAGCCACCGAAGGCCTTTATCCGGTTTAGGATGGTTGGTCCGAAAGTTCGTTACACAGGATTCATAGAAAGTCATAGAACGTAATTATTCCAATCAAATATGAAAAATCAATTTGAGTTATTTGTGTGCAGTTGATGAGGATAAGCTATAAACGAGAACAAGTAATGATTTGAATTGATTTAGCATGAGAATCCTAAGTTTCATTACTGTCACGTGTTTAAACCATTAGGTAACATTTCCACATCTTTCATGGGTCTTGACTACCTCTGTTCACCAATTATTGTGTCTATCATACCCAATTCCATTATTAGCCTACATTCGTTACAACACACGTTTAGAATGCCTTTTCCGAGATCTCACTTGGTGCTCACGCCAAGTCGGTGGAGATTTGATCCTTTTGCAAGCCTATGGTAACATTGCATCATGACTTGGCTTGATTGAGTGTTACATCATTTAATTCCCTACCTTGTAGTTTTATAGGTTGAGAGTGAGTGATTAAACACTTATCCTTATGTGAGGTGCTAGGTCATGCATTCGGGCTTGACAAACTTATCATCTCAAGTTTCTATTGATTATACACGTGTCACTAGCCTAATTGCTTTAGTAGTTAGTGTTAGTATTATTTGGTAAACTTGATCTTCATTCCTAAATGTTGCAAGAGTGGGCTATGAAATGGTTAAATAATGGTTTGCTTGAGGACAAGCAAACTTCAAGTGTGGGGATATATGATATCGCTCATTTTGTCTATATAAATCTATCGCGATATCATTTGTTTTGCATATATATTTTAGTAGATTTCGTGAACTTTTGGTACTTATTTCGTTTGGAAAATTATCTCAGGATGAATCGTTGGAAAAGCATGCATTGTGGTGAAAGTGGTCGAAATCTGAGCTGAAGGCTGTTGCTGAACTACGCTAACCTGGAAACTAATCCTAGCCGATCGGCTTAACTGGCTCAGCCGATCGGGTAACACTGGTAAGCCGATCGGCTAACTTAAGATGAACGGCTGGTTTAGTTCAAATGTGTTACAGCGGCTTGCCCATGTTGAAAGCGTGTGATCAAGGATGAAGAAGCCGATCGGCTGGCTCTACTTCGCCGATCGGTTATGCTTACTGAGCCGATCGGCTCTTCTTGTTCAGCCGAACGGTTAAAAAAGCGGGTACTGTGCTTCTTTCTCAGATCTGGATATAAGGCTCGGATGTCTGCAAGATATTGAAGACGTGTGCAGCTGAGAATGAGGGGGCAATTAATTCTTTCAACTCCTTTTTGGTCCAAAGTTTCTCTCCCTCTCTTTACACCATGGTTGGAAGCTTTGCAAGGTTTGGTTGGATTCTCCAAAAAGAAGAACTCAGCTGGAAAAGAAGGGGGCATCTCACCAAACAGAAATATACTTCGTTTTTTTCCATCTTCTGGGTTTTTGGCTCTCAAGAAAAAAAAAACCCACGACACTTCACTTTTACTGGGTTTTCTCTCCAAAGAAAAAAACCCCACTTCATCTCACAACCAAAAATCATCACTTTCACTCTCAATTTTTACTTGCATTTCACTTGGAGATTGTGAGGAGAACATCAAGCAACACCATTTCATCAAGAACATTTGTTTCATTTGTGGTGTAATCACTTTGGTATAATCTTTATCTAATTTAATTTCAAGTTCTTAATGATTTCCTTAAGTATTTGTGATTGTTGTTTGATTATGGTTATTATGATTGGCTAGTACTTTTATGCTTGCTTGGATGAACTAACTAGTTGATTAGGGGTGTATATTTTGGTGTTAATTTATGCTTTGAGTTTGTGAATCATCCATGAATTTGTATGTGTTAGCTTGTTGTTGATATTAAACTTGTGGCATTTTAGCTAAGCGATTATAGCGAATGCTTGTTGCTTATTAAAAATACCTATAAAGTAGTTTGTTTGTTATGAATGAACCATCATTTGTGGAAGAAAACATTTGGTGATTGTAACAACAATGAGCTAAATACATATAAGTTAGCGATTTTAGCGAATGTTTGTCGTGTGGATGAATTGTAACCTCATATAATCTTAATTTATGTTTAATCGAAGAACCTTGTGTGTTTGAGCTTAATCTCAAGAATTTGACTATTTGGTGATTTACTACTTGATATAGCGAACGTTTTCAACCAAGTAAATTGCTATTGATTATTTGTCTATAAATGATTGAACAAAATTGCGAATGTAGTTTTGGAATGTGTTAAATGATTTAAGCTAAATTGTGCAAGTTGGTAACCATGGCGACGTCCGTTACTAGATTAAATCATAGGTTTGTTAATTGAAGTTGAACATTTGGTCTTAGCGAACGTTAAGCTTATGTTTGATGGATGTTACTTTGGCATATATTTAACCGGATCTAACTTCACACCCCGAATTCACTAGTGAAATAGTCCAAGCAAGTATTGTTTTAAATATTTGAAAGTTTCAGATCAATCACTTTGACTCTTCAGAGTCCACCTGCCTAGTTTAATTAAAAATTTTAGTTTTAAGCATCGTGACAACTCGGTCACACAAACCACCCACATTTTATTTACTTTCTTAAATTGCTCACACTTATCTCGATCATCTAAACTAAGTTCCCTGTGTTCGAACCCGAACTTACCAAACTATACTACTACACGATAGGGTCCACTGTCCGGTTGTGTTTTGGTCTAGCACGGTACTTTCTTGGTTACTTTTCAACGATAAATTTTATAACTAGGTTTAGCACATCACAAATCATGTTTGGTTTAGGTTGAGAACTTTCAACCCGTCAATATAGATTCAACTAATCTGAACCGACCTGACATAAATTGTCACCTCCAACTTTAATAACTGAATGTTAAATAAAAAAAAGTAATATTACAAATATTATCGAGATGGAATCTTCTACTCAGCCAAAATCTGAAGTGTTTAATTTTAAATCCAAGGTTATTGAGTTGTTATTGGCTTCCATTGTTGTCTGATATTTGTATAGACTATAATGGAAATAAAAGAAGTTCTAATAAGTTGTTTCGATAAAAAATGGTTATTATTGTAGAAACTAACGATAGTATTATTGAACAATAGAATTGCAATAGGTTAATAGAAACTGAATACATAAATTACTTAGATACTGAAACTAACAAAACCCTAAAGCCTATACGGGTCTAAGCTAAACTAAACCAACCTGGGCTTAATATAATCTTTACTACTCTATAAAGAGTTTAAGCATTTTTATTATATGCCTTACAATTTAAAGATCGTAAATTAAGATAGTACCCTTCAATTGACTTCAATAATTAACTTAAATAATATGGATACATATGGAAAGGTCATAAGACTACATATTTATAGTAAATTGGCTTG